>JARHVA010000219.1:785000-1057500 GCA_037957365.1 Torreya grandis | reverse complement strand
ACATCGATGGTTTATAAAAATAGAGGACTTTAGAAATTATTTAGAGGGATGAGCACATATTGAGTATCATTATCAAAGCTAATATAATGAATATTAAAATATAAGTCATCATTTTTAGCATAGTACCAAGGTCTACCCAAGAGAGTAGGAAATTCATCATCTTCAACAAGCTCGATCACTTAAAAATCACCCTTAAGCATGATACCCAAGATATTAGATATGAAATATTTAAGAATTCATATAGGTAGTATGTCTTATTATCCATAAATAAAACATGTGGTGAATGTTACATAGTGGGGCTACCCATTTTATTCTAGGCATATTTATTTAGAATATTAACATTTATACCAATGCCCACTAGTATATAATGGATCATCTATCCATAAATAGATGCATTTACAAGGATGTCTTTGTCACATTTTGAATTTGTTTGGACATGAGTATATTGTCTGCTTGCATGGTTCAAATTATGATCCTTTGAAGACTTTATCATTTGTTGTTACAACCAATTATTCAATAGGGGGATGATGTCTTCACTAAGGAATAACTTACATAACTCATGAAATTCATCATGCCCTGAGTTCATGAGTATGGTAATGTTTTGTATATCAGTATACAAATAAAATGTGGTAAGAATGAAATAACAACCAAAAAAGGCATTAATGCTAAAAAAAATTAAATGACTAAAGCACAGATCTCATAAGCAAGATAAGAAAAAGGGGAACCTAATGCTAGAATGGCAAGAGGAAAAGTGATGCTAAAAAAAATAAAATGTTATAACATAATAATAGGCATACATAATTAAATCATAGAATCAGATGAAGGTAATAGAATGAAAAAATATTCATGATCTATAAGGAAAAGAGAATGTAGATGGAAAAAAATTTAGATCCAAGAATTGGTAAGGTAAAAAGCATTACCAATAGTTGGGATAAACTAGAGAGGAAAAAAAGAACTATAATAGAATAAATAATGGACTGAATCAAAATTAAGAAATAAAAAGTCTTGTAAATAAATTAATAGACAACACAGAGCTCATAAAATGCATAGTCAACAAGGGACAAAAGCTAACATAAAATAAACTATGCTACTAGATGTAAGGTAAGGCATAATGCATAGAGAAAGAGAAGAACTCACAAGGTAAAATTTTAGATGATAGTTAAACACCACAAACAAGGAAAAGGCATCATACATAGCTTTAAAAAATATTTTACACGTTATGTAGACTAAGTTAAGTGCAACTAAAAAATTGCTTATATAGTAATAAATTATCATGCATAACCATAAATTTTCTTGGAGAGTGAAAAAAAATACACTCAAAAAACCTTCTTTATCCACCTTTAGCTCAAGTTATAGGGAAATTTTTTTTTATAAAATTATATTAAAAAAGGAGGAAAATTTTTTAAAAAAAATCCTACATGAAAGGCATGTACAACACTCAAGATTAACATCACATTTCCCAAAACTCTGATACCATGATAGAAATATTTCCAAATATCAATTTAAAAGTTGAAATTAATGAGAAAATGAATGCAAAATAATAACATTACCTTGAAGATATCAAGCCATAATGTTGAGGCAAATGTGACAAATGGGGAAATTGTCATATGGATAAAAACCCCACACTAGTATTGAAATATTTCAATAAGAATCTCTAATTACAATAGCATGACGAATCTAGGAGAATAATAGATAGATAATGGCCTTAATCTAAGAGAGCATCAAGGATTCAAGAGCAAGACAATAAAAATAAGAGTTTTGTGAGAGTGTTGTATCTAGTATTAAAGATAAAGAGAGAGGAGCTCTTTATAAATAGCTAAGAGAGAAAATGATTTATTGTTAGGAATAAGTGATTAATTATGCAATCACATGAAATTCATTCCTCAAAATCATAGTAGTAGAGACATATGACAAAAAAATTAGATCTAATCAAATATACACATAACACCAATATAATATGGTTCACCCAATGTGGGCTACATCTAGCAATAATATCTCTATAATATTATAAACAAGAGTACAAGATAACTCTCAACAAGAAACCTCTCACATAGATAAATTTATCCAACCCAAATTCACACTAGAATTCTTGAGATGCTAAGCTACACCTCAAACCTAATCACACTGATCAAAGAGAGAATAAAAAGATCAAAAATGAAATGCAAAATGCAATACTTAATGTGTTATCATCACCCCTATTTATACTTTCCAAAATCCCTTGAAAAATTTTCCATACCATGGAGATAACCATATCCCCACCAAATAAGGGAGGTTACAACCACTTGGGATAAACATAATCCCCCAATTCTCTCAACACCTTACCCACTTCTCCATAAAATGTGCCAAAAATGTGGTAAGTGGTTATCATACTCAAAAATATGCCCCACCATTTGTGAAATTAAAAATTACAAGTTAAAATTGCCTTGGTAATTTTATTTTTACCTTAGGGTTTTTGAAATGGGTTCCACATTCAACAATCTCCCACTTGGAGTTCATTTCTCCTTGAACAAAATTTAACACACTCCTCCATGATCTTCATGAAGACCAACCAAAGTTGAACATAACCTCAAATTCTCTAATGTGACTACCTTGGTCATCATATCCATAGTATTTTAGCTTGTATGTATTTTTTCTAGCTTCACCATGTTTTCCTCCAAAGCTATCCTGATGAAATGATATCACAACTATATGTGCTTCATGCTCAAGTGGAAAGCATAGTTCTTGGCTAAATGTATAGTTTTTTGAATATCACTATTTAATCCCCCAACTTCTTGCTTATACCCTAACTTATTAAGTGACTATTATAACCAAATCATCTCCTTACTAGCCTTTGTAGTAGCAACATATTCAATGTTTTTGGTTGATAAATCTAGAACCTTTTGTATCTGAGAAATCCAACTAATCACTATATCCTTGATAGTAAATACATAACCTATCATACTCCTCCTGTTATCAATATAACTCACCATATCCAAGTCCACATAACCATGAAAAGTGGTGTTTGATCCACCAAAACACAATGGTGTACCCATGGTTCCTCTCAAATATTGAATAATCCACTTCATTGCTTACCAATGCTCATAACGTAGATTACTCATGTACCTACTTACTACTCCCACTGCATGGGAAATATCTAGCCTAGTACAAACCATAACATACATTAGGATACCAACCACTAATGAGTAAGGTACCTTGGACATCTTTAGTTTTTCTTCTTTTATCTTGGGACATTGCTCCTTTGATAATCTGAAATGGCCTGCAAAAGGTGTCCCAATCAGCTTAGCACATACTAAACTTCTCCAAAAATTTCTTCACATACTCTTCCTAGGATAAGATCAAAATCCTCTCCTTCCTATCTTGAGTTATCCTCATACCAAGGATTTGATTCATTGTACCTGAATCCTTCATAGAAAAAGAATCACCAAGTTGCTTCTTGAGTACTTGAATCTATTGCATGTTTTTTCCTATAGCCAACATGTCATCTACATACAAACATAGGACAATATACTTACCATAATTAAATATCTTGACATACATGAACTGGTTAGAGTGGCACCTGTATTAACCCTATTCCAAGATAAAACTATCAAACTTCATATACCATTGCTGTGAAGCTTGTTTCAGGCCATATAAGCTCTTCTTTAGTTTGCACTCCAATTTCTCCTTTCCTTCGACCTCATAACCCTATGGATACTCCATATATAATTCCTCCTCTAAATCACCATGAAGGAACATAGTCTTCACATCTAATTGTTGTAAGTGCAAATACTCTGTTAAAACTATACCAAGCACAATTCTAACAAAAGTCATATTAACAACAAAAGAAAAAATCTCATCAAAATAAATACCTTTCTTCTATGAAAACTCCTTAACCATCAATTGAGCCTTGTACATTTTCCTTCCTCCATCCTCTTCTTTAATTTTGTATACCCACTTGTTCTACAATGCTCTTTTTCCCTTGGGTAGCTTCACCAAATCCCACGTCTGGTTCTTCCTGAGAGAACTATGTTCCTCTTCCATGCTTTCTCCCACTTCTTCCTAGCATTTTCTTGCATTACTTCCTCAAAACATTTTGGTTCTCCACTATAAGTAAGTAAAAAATAACTCAAAGATGGGTAAAAACATTTAGGAGCTCTTCTTACCCTAGAACACCTTCTTACTATAGGAGTTTGGGGTTTCTATGTAGGAGGTTCCTGAACTGTCTCTTTGGACATCTTACCATTCATAATATCATTCAAAACTATTTACTCTTTTTGTTCCTATTCCTACAACTGATCTTTATACATGACTTTTTATTTAAAGATAACATCCCTAGACCAAATTATTTTCTTATCTCTTAGACTCCAAACTTGCAAACCAGAGTAATCCTCACCATAACCAATAAATGTACATCTCTCATACTTAGCCTCTAACTTAGTCCTATCTTTCTTGGCAACATGAACAAATGCCTCACATCCAAATACCCAAATAAAATAATAATTGACTTTTACCAGACCAAGCTTCCTCAAGTTTTCCTCCATCCAAAGGAACTGAAGGTCCTCTGTTAATTAGATATACCATTGTGTTAATTACTTCCACCCAAAACATTAAGGTCAAACCTGCATTTAACCTCATGGTTTTAGCATACTCCATGATTGTCCTATTTATCCTCTTTGACACTCCATTATCCTTATGACATCCTTGGAACCATACTTTTCCTACAAATTCCATTTTATGAACAATAATCATCAAATGCTTTGCAATAATACTCACCTACATTTCAAATTGAAACCTATTTCATTCTCAACCAAAGCTTTCCATCTCTTGAATGTTTCAAACACATCAGATTTATTATTAATGCAATAAACCCAAACTTTCCTAGTTGCATTGTCAATATATGTAACATAATAATTTGAACCACCAATAAAAGATACCTGAGATGGCCCCCATACATACAAGTGAACCAACTCCAACTTATTCTCCTTCTTCATAGGTCCAACCCTTAGGAACTTAACTTGCTTCTGCTTCCCATATACACAATCACCATAGAAGTCCAAATCAACATATTTCAATCCCAACAACTTATCTTTCAAGATTTCCTTTCCCTTTCAGTTCATATGACTGAGCCTGTAATGCCAAAAAGTTACATCTCCATATGTAGTAACTAAATTATAGTGATCAACACTACTATTAAAATACAAAGTTCCAACTTTCTTACCTCTTTCAACCATAAGATCACACTTGGTAACTTTCTAAGAGTCTGCTATAAACATCACCGAACAACCCTCACTGTCTAACTACCCTTCTCGTATTAAATTATACCTTAACTATGGGACATGTCTAACATCCTTTAGTACCCATGTGTTCTAATTATACATATTAACCTAAACATAACCTTTCCCTACTATACTTCATGGTTCATCATCACCAAGATAAACATATTCAAAATCTTCGTGAACATAATTAGTAAAATGATGCCTATGTGGGGTGGTATGAAAAGAAGCCCCTGAATCTAATATCCAAGATTTACAAACATTATCAAGGAAATAATTAAAGCATCATGACTAATAGTACTTGTTATCATATTTACCTCCTTGGTCTCCTCATGTTTGGTCTTCTTGTCTTGAAGTTCCCAACATTCCTTCTTTATGTGTCCACTTTTCCCATAGTTCTAGCACACCATCTTGGCTCTAGATTTAGATCTTCCTCAACCCTTTAAATTTCCATCAAATAATTCCCTAAAGATGATTCCCCAGTGCTCTTCCTTCACATTTCCTCGCTAAGAATCACACTTATAACATCATCAAACTTTAAACTTCCCTTAGCAGGGATGGCATTACTCACAACCATAACTAGGCTATCCCAACTATTAGGTAAGGAACACAAAATCAATAAAGCCTTAACTTAATCTTTAAATTTAATACCAATATAAGTTAGCATACTCATAATCATATTAAAATCATTCAAATGATTAGCTATAGAACCATTTTTAGACATTTTCATATTAAATAACCTTTTCATAAAAATATTTTATTAGAGGTAGAATGTTTTTCATATAATTCCCCTAATTTCTTCATGAGACTAAATGTGGTCATCTCCTCTAAAATATTTAAGGAAACTAAATATTTAAGGCATAACCATATGGCTCTTAGTGCTTTCCTATCAAGCAAATTCTAATATACCTGATCCATACTTAAAGGTTAGCCTACTTTCCCCATCAAAGGGTGATAAATATCCTTCTAAAACAAGTAATCTTGCATCTGCATCTTCTATAATCTAAAATTCTACCCATTGAATTTTCCAACTCTAGATCTACCATTATCTACCATAGTTCCCACTCAAGCTAATATATTTCCTTACAATTCACCACTTTAGCAAAACCACTAAAGCTAGTTCTGATACCAGTTGTTAGGAATAAGTGATTAATTATTCAATAACATGCAACACAAAATTCATTCCTCAAAATCATAGCAATAAAGACATATGAATGAAAATTCAGATCTAATCAAATACACACATAAAACTGATATAATATGGTTCACCCAATGTGGGATATGTCCACCAAGAAGCTCTCTATAATATTATAAATAAGAGTTTTAAAAAAATATCAATAATAACCTCTCACATAGATAACTTTCTCCAACCTGAATTCACACTAGAATTCCTAAGATGATAAGCTACACCTCAAACCTGATCACATCGACTGAAGAGAGAATATAAAGATCAAAAATGAAATGGAAAATGCAATACTTAATGTGTTTCCACTCACCCCTATTTATACTTTCCAAAATCCCTTAAAAAGTGTGTCATACCATGAAGATAACCATATCCCCACCAAATAAGAGAGGTTACAACCACCCAAAATAAACATAATCCCCTGATTCTCTCAACACCTTACCCACTTCTCCATAAAACATGCCACAAATGTGGTAAGTGGTTAGCATAATCAAAAATATGCTTGACCATTTGTGAAATTAAAAATTACATGTTAAAATTTCTTTGGTAATTTTATTTTTATCTTGGGGTTGTTGAAACAGGTTCCACATTCAACAGTTATAAGCTCCAACATGTGTGGCATGTGTTACTATTCCTCTTATAAGTGGGAAGGATGTGTATTCTATATGGGGGGAGAGGAGATACATGTAAGTAAATCCAAATCCTATAAGTGGACTAAATATGTGAGTGGTACATCAAAAGGGTAGAATAAAGTGTATTTATAAATACAATAAATGCACACACACACAATACTTTTGAAAGAACCCAAAATAAGTTTAATTCTCCAACAATAAACTTAAATCTTTGTCTACACTTAAAAACTTAGGTTAATTACATTTATTTCTCATTAATATAAACATCATATTATGTTTAACCATTTTATTCATTCCATACATTTCACAAACTTCTAAGTAACACCTACAGATTGGCATATATTTTAGAATTTCCAGATAAAAATAGTGATTCCATTTGAAAATTATACTCACTCATAAACCATAGACTAATAATGAACAATAAAATATTAAAAATATAATTCAATATCATTTCTTCTCTAGTATTCTCTCTCTATCACTTTTATAAACAAAACTAAGGGGTATTTATACATAACCCAACCCTTCTCCTTAGGTTACATCATTAATACAATAGTGATAACTAGCCAATGAATGTCTTAGAAAAATAAGTCATGGTGAGACATTACAATAAATTCCTTTTGAATTGGACCTAATGGCCCTTATATATTCTCTCTATGCTAGATATATGTGATTATTCTCCTATTCTCTCATAAACTAGTGATATATCTCCACTTGATTAGTCTCTTTCAATGCTTCTATGAGGTACTTCATAACCATCTCCACTTCTTGCACCTTTGTCCAAGTCTTGAACTTTTGTTTGAGTCTCATGTCTTCTATTTCTCCTTTTTATTGTCTCCCGCAACTCACTCTTATATCATTTTCTCCCACAACTCACTCTTCCACACCAAGGTCCTTTGCACTGTTCTCTCACCCTTGTTCTTCCATGCTATAGCTCCAAAGCCCTTAAAATATATAAATAAAAAATTTGGTGTCCAATAGATCTATAATTATGAATTACTAAAATTTATATTAGGACAAATATAAATATGGAAAGTGCATCTATCTAAAGATATAGAGAGAGGGATTGGAGGACACATGTCCCCATGCAACCCAATCATACTTATAATCTAGTGAGTATGAGTTAACCAATTCAAATCAAAATATAAAATTAGTGAGGTTGGATGATATAATCAAGTCCAATGTATAAATTTATAAATATTAAGTGATTTAATCACCTCAACCATGTTAAAAGGTGAACCAACTACTGAAGTAGATTGGCTCAATATAGTCCATAAAAGTCCAACCCAATGGATGATGAGAGTCATTAAAAGTGTTTGAAATCTAAAAATGATTTCATTTTATAATATTAGGTGTGCATTTCATATCATTTTCACACTTGGTATGTTTCATGTTGAAACTGTGTATAAAAATGGTACCAATGTATAAAATTATACCATAAATGTATATCTAAATCATATAGCTATGAATTTTGCTAATTTGAAACTGTGCAAGTGTGGATAACATGTTTCCAAAACATGCACCCACTGTATATCTGAAACTAAAAATTGGTGTAAGTGCCATTGTGGAAGACACATTTCCAAAAAGTTCCCCACTATAATCTACGTATGTTGAATATTGAATAAGTGTGGAGAACATGTTTCAAAAAAATTCCTAAACTTAATCTAAATATAAAAAATGGTGTATGGAGAACATGTTTCCAAAACATGCCCCTACTACAATCTAAATCTTGTGAAGCAAATGTGAAAGTCATGCCTCCATGATATGCCCCCACTGATATGCCCCCCATTTTAAAGTGAGAGGAATTAGGAATTGGTAGTTACCTTACCTCAAAATGATAATATAACCATGTAAACTATAAATGTATCATTTATCATATAGAGGGAACATGTCTAGGTAGAGATATCATTGAATCACGAAGAATGTGATCACACCAAGTCCTAAGATGCATGACATAGATCATGGCAACATCTAGACAATAAAAATACAAGATAAACAAGCAATCAAACACACACACAAGAGCACTTAAAAATAAACTTAAGACACAAAGGTCCAAAGAGACAAAAAATAATGGGTGTGTTCAAATTCCACACAATATAAGGGACATGACTTAGTCAAATGTCCATAAAGTAAGACATGACATATATAAATGTCAAAGAGGTAAATAAAGGCACAAGGGCCACAAAAAATGGATCATATGAAAATTCTCAAACAATCAATATAATGGCAAGGAAATACACTCAAGGAAGTTCATAAATGAAAATATAAACAACCAACATAAACATAACATACTAGTCCCTTGATGTATATGTAAGCAAAAAATGTTAAGTAAATAGCATATAAAGTACACTATGAAATATATAAGCATGGATAAAGGCATGTGTGAGTATATATATGAGATAAAATATGATAATTTAAAGTTATCATAGAATGATGTAACCTAGATGTATCATGATCAAAGAAGTGGATGCCCCAAACATCTTAGTGACATGAGTAGAGGGAAATCCCAACATCCAAAAATGTATAGATCATGTATTTGTGTATGCTTGAATCACACTAAAAATAGTGTGAAACACATGTATATAGTAAATAATAATATTTCATATACTAACATGGAACCAATAACATATATGCCAAGAAGCTAATAGGATATGCAAATGTTGAACATTTTTTATTTTTTTGGTATTTTTAAGATCTGTGAGACCTTGCAACTTTAAGTTGTATATTTTAAATTTTTTGGATCATGTTTTGATAATTATAAATAGTACATGTGATGTTCCTCTTCATGTTTTACATTTTTAGTATAAGAACCAATACTATCATTTAGAATATGGATCAATTTTCCTTTATGAGAAAAGGAAACACCTTACTTATTTTTGTCAATTTTTGCTTCCATTAGATATAAACAAAGAGTAGCCAATGCAAATACATATGGATATTTTTTAGCATAACCCAAACCTATGTTTGAATCAATTTAGGACTATAAGTAATTGGTAGTGTTATGTATACCAAGGAGTCTTTCCAAATGACTTTTCTTTGCAAGTTTTTTAGATTAAAGCTAAGTTGTTGAAGACATCTTATATATCAAGTAGTTTTTTGTTTATGTAGGATCAATATGGTTATGCCAAAAATAATAACCACCCATTAATAATGTGATTTATAATATTATTGATGTGGATACTTTTTGGGTTGTTCACCTTGGGGTGTTTGCATAGGATGCAGACCTTGAATTGGTCCCCTATTGAGTAAACCTTGTAGAAACCCCATATAAATATTAAGAACTCCAATTTTTTTTCACAATGTTCATTTAGTAATTCAAATCCATAATTTGTGTGAGGAATAAAACTTTTCTACTTAGAAGGGGTTATTTTAAGCTCATTTGAATGAGTAGGATGAATGAAGCATATCTATGCACATCCACATATAAATGGGTAAATGACTCATATTGTTTATGTAATTCTATTTCTTTAAATGGAGAAAGAAGACATATAATAAAAATGAATTATAACTCCAAATATGAATTTCTAAATTCTATCTCATATGATTTACTTTTGAATTGAATAGTATAATATTGAAAGGATTCATCATCACATTGTTTGAAATTGTGTAAATGTCTACTCTAAGTTTTGGAACCATATGAATATTAAAATCCACAAAGAATGCATCTTCTAATTTTGAAAAAGTGGTTAAGGAACCTTTTGGTAGGATTTAGAACCAATTATAATCCTTATTGGAAATGCTCATACAAAATAATTTTAGTAATAATTTGTCATATTTTTCCCATTGACCAAAAGAATGTACATAGTTAATCATGTGGTCAACTGGGTCCTTATAACTCAAAAATAGAGGTAAATATGGTATTTAAAAATATTTTGGATACGGATATTTAATTATACATTGTGAAAGAGGTTGATTGTTGAATGAATTAATATTATGGAAATACATTTACATTTGAAGTATAGAAACCTATTTTTGAAGATTCCCAATAGTTCTCATAATATAAATAAGATACTCCATGGGAAAGGTAATGTTTGGAATATGTATTCTCATTTATTCTAATCTACTTCCTCTCTTGAATATAGGCATATGAGTATCATCATATTCATGGATAATAAGTGCAAATTCTAAATCATTGAATTTAGGATACTTTGGTAATAGTATTGGATCTCTAAATTATGGTAACTTTGGTACATCATTTGAATAACTCGGTTCATTCACTTCTTGTAGAGATGTCATTATGTCTTATTTATCCTTTCATGAAGATTCAATGTCAAATGAGGGGGAAAAAAATCATCACCCTTACTAAGGAGGATATTATTTGGAAAATTGGGAATTATGGGGGTTTGAATTTAATTATTTGAAGGAATATCCCCATGATAAGTTATTTGTAAATC
Source organism: Torreya grandis (assembly GCA_037957365.1). Lineage (NCBI taxonomy): Eukaryota > Viridiplantae > Streptophyta > Pinopsida > Cupressales > Taxaceae > Torreya > Torreya grandis. The sequence continues at coordinate 1,046,042 of JARHVA010000219.1, read as the reverse complement.
AATCATAATTTATTTATGTATATTAAATTGTTTTTGACCAATCATATAAAGGAGAATCTTGGTAATATGTACCCACTTTTGTGGTAGAATGTTCATGAAGGGCATGATTAGATGACTTGCCTTGTTGGTGCCTCATGTATTTTTCTAAAAATCTCAAGCCTTGTTAATTTATATTATATTTAAGAGATATAGGGTGGGTTATACCTTTCTCATGTTTTCCAAACCCTTATTCTTTGTATCTCTATTTTATCAAATATCAAAGGCCAAAATCATATTATGGTGTGTAGGGAGTAACAATAAAGGCTCTTTATCTTCCTTAATATGGATCAACTCATCTCTTGAAATGATTGGTGTATGGACCTGATTAGAGGAATGGTATCTACCACAATTCAAATATTTGATATTATATGCTTTAGCATTTGGAATAATATAAGAATAATTAATTTTTACCCCTTGATAGAAAGTTAGAGATTTTCATAATCATAGTCATCAAAGCAATCAATATTATCCATGATAAGAGAGATAACAAACATAAATATTATGAAAAAATAGGTAATATACACCCTACATGGTGTGCTTAGGCAAGAATGATCTTAAAATTTTAGGTTCACCAAAATGTTGGGTAGGTGGAAGATAAATCCAAGAACAAACACACCTGTTCTAATTCCACCTGTTAGGATCTTGCTCCTCAGAAAGAGCACAGTATGATTACCAAATATAAGCAATTGAATATGCGGAAATAACCAGAAACACAAGTAACTAGAATTCACCAATAGCACAGAATATGAGAGACAATACACTATCTTGTATTAACACTATACAGAAAAGAATACAACAAAGAGCCGCCACACTCTTTCACCTTACAGAGATTCGCCACACCTCAAGTGTTCAGTAATTCTTCTCACACACACTCTCCTACACAAAAATGGTCCCAACAACCAACTCACACACAGAATTGGTGTTCACCTCACCAACCAGTCAGTAATAACCCTGCCGGTACATCAAGCACTCTATAGCACTTCAAGCTGATCTCTCATGAACCTGCAACCTGCAATTCAAAGACCAAACTTACATGTAGATCCCCAATGAGCTTGCAACAACCTGCAACTCACAGATCTTACAACTAGAAGGAACTCTTCCTTTCTATCTCATGCCTTAACAATACATGCCAATGGGTCTATAAATAGATCCCTAACTCAAACAATAACTTAGACTCTTAATTTAGACAATTGTCCTCATAGCCCAAGACTCTAACTGGTCTCAACATGCAAACTCTTTGTTCACTTAACTAACTATCCGTGAAACGAGCAGTTCTGGAACACACAGGTGACCGATGTCGGTCCCTGCTTGTCTGGTTCTGCCGACGTCGGTCGACTTCCTGCCGTCGCCGGTGGCCTTCTGCACTGGTCTCTGCCGACGTCGATCCTGCTGCCGACACCGGTTCTCTTGGATCTCAGCAACCATTGTTCCACGTTTGCAAAGGGTTGAAGCTTTTAGCTCCACAACCTAACAATCTCCCACTTGGAGATAAACAGCTACAACCTGTACCTGTACCTGTACACCGTCTAGTTTGTTCCCCTGGCTATGTATCCATCTTCAAAATCACCATTGAAGACCAACCACCACAAAATCCATGGTGTAAAACCTGTCATCCAAATTACCTGCCACATCCACATCTACAACCATGTAGAAATAAACCTGAACCTGCATAGCATGTGCACCTGCTACTAGTCCCTGTAAGCATCCACTGAACTGCCCTCCAATGGTTCTCTCCTGGATTGGCTCCTAACTTGTGACAACTCCCACTGCTTGGGAAAACTCAAGTTTAGTACATACCATGCACTCAACCTCATTATGTGAATCAAGACACCTGTTCATAGAACTGTCCAACCATCGGCGTGCTAATCAGTTTCACACAATCATCCTGAAACAAAGTCAACACATGACCTTCCATGTCTCTAGAACACACTCTTGCCAAAGAATCTTGCTGCTCCCAGATTCTCCATGACAAACACCTGAACTAGCTTTACCTTTAGTTCAGCAATACCTGTATATGTAACCCTGCAACAAGCACATCATACAGAAATAGGATAGTGTAGCTAATACTATCCAACCTGGTAAAGAGAAACACAATGAACAAACCTCCATTGCCCTACAGCTAATACAAGATCATATACCCTGATCTTCCATCTCACGTATCCATTTTCACTCTTCTTTATCCTTAACATCCATTCATCTCTCAGTGCTTACTTCCAGCTGGCAACACTACCCAAAACCCCTATTTGGTTCTCCTCCAAGGAATCACATCCTCATTCATGCCTAGCTCCCACTGTTTCCTGGATCTACCTGTTCTGCTTCTTCAATAACTTCCTGGTCCTATGCCATAAGTGAGCAACAAGTAGTGTAAAGAAGGGAAATGACGAATTTAAGAACTTACTTACACCTTCAGTCCTCCATATGGGCGCTTGAGACTCCATGACAGCTTGCTGTCCACCCAAAATTCGTCTCAGTGACCGATGCCGGTCACATCTCAGTCTACAGCCGATCGATGTCGGTTCCCTGCGACTGCCTCTCCACCGATGTCGTTTTCCCCTGGCCGACGCCAGTCTCTGGCTGCCCCGATTCACCGACGTCGGGCTGCACATAGCCGACATCGGTCCCTGTATAGACACCGACGCCAGTTTTCCTGCCGACGTCGGTCTCTGTGTTTTTCTTGTGAGACCTGACTTTTTCCCGTGAGCTCCTTTTGGATCAAACCCTTGTCCAAAACACCCTTGCTCTGCTTAGAATTCCCCTGCACCTTGTGCTGAACTCTGTCCGTCACTTTCTCCTTGAAAACCAAGGCTTTCCTGTTCTTGTCACTAACATCGGATTCCTCAAGAAATCTCACCTTTTTCTTCTGCATACAGAAACCACGATCCATGCCTTCCAAATCCGAAAGCATATCCTTTGACTCAAGAACCAGCATCTCCTTCTTATCTATGTGACCAAGCCTATCAAGCCACATCTCTGAATCTACAGCTGAAGTAGATAACCCAGAAAGAGAATCAGTAAAACAAGTAGATAGATAAAGCGTACCTACTTTCTTACCTCTAGCTACAACAAGTGTACCCTTGGTAACCTTCCAAGAGTCTGTTGTGAGAGTTACTGTGCAACCCTCTTCACCCAAACTTCTAACAAAAATCAGATTCCGCTTCAAAACTGGGACGTGCATGACCTCCTTTAACACCCATGTGTTACTTGTCTGCAGTTTCAGCTTCACTTTACCTTTGCCAACAATCTGACAAGGCTTACCATCCCCTACACAAATTTCTCCAAAATCTCCCTGGACATACTCATGAAAAAATTCCCTATGTGGGGATGCATGAAAAGAGGCACCAAAATCTAATACCCAAGATTCTACTTTATCCAAAGAACATACCAGAGCATCCTGTGCAATGTAACCTGCAACATCTACTTCTTCTCCATGTTCTTCATGCTGATCTGTACCTGATTTGCAATCTCTCTTTAAGTGCCCTTGCTTTCCACATTTCTAGCAGGTTATTCTGCCATACCTGGACTTGGATCTCTTGCCCATCTTCGACCTTGATCTCCCACGCTCTATCTTCTCTCTTGGCCTTTCTCTTCCTTCAACACTCAAAGCATCTCCAGATGATTCACCTGTGCTTTTCCTACGTATCTCTTCGTTCAAGATCACACTCACAATATCATCCACTTTTAAGACTTTTGAAGGAGACACAGTATTAGAAACTGCCATTACCAAACCTTCACAACTTTCAGGTAATGAACACAAGATTAAGAGAGCCCTAATTTCATCATCAAATACAATATTGACTGAACTTAACTGGTTTACTAAACCATGGAAATCACTAAGATGGCTATGAACAGATCCACCTTCCAACATTTGCAAATTAAATAAACGCTTCATAAGAAATACCTTATTAGAAGCCGAGGGTTTTTCATACAAATTTGCCAAAGATTTCATCAACTCCACCGTTGTCTTACACTGTGATAAGCTGGAAATCATAGATGATTCAAGACTCAATCTAATAGATCCCAGAGCCTTCCGATCAAGAACCTCCCATTCTTCATCTTTCATATCCAAGGGTTTGCTAGCAACCCCACCCAACGGTAAGTACAAATCTTTTTGATACAGATAGTCCTCAATCTACATCCTCCATAATTGGTAGTTCTTGCCATTGAACTTTTCCATTCGTAGTTGACTGCTTTCTGCCATTGCTCAACTCCCACTCAAATAGAAACCCTGTGAGTAACCTATAATCAAAACACACTACCCAGATCTACACCAATCTGTTAGTATCCCAACCAAAAGCTCTGATACCACTTGTTGGGTAGGTGGAAGATAAATCCAAGAACAAACACACCTGTTCTAATTCCACTTGTTAGGATCTTGCTCCTCAGAAAGAGCACAGTATGATTACCAAATATAAGCAATTGAATATGCGGAAATAACCAGAAACACAAGTAACTAGAATTCACCAATAGCACAGAATATGAGAGACAATACACTATCTTGTATTAACACTATATAGAAAAGAATACAATAAAGAGCCGCCACACTCTTTCACCTTACAGAGATTCGCCACACCTCAAGTGTTCAGTAATTCTTCTCACACACACTCTCCTACACAAAAACGGTCCCAACAACCAACTCACACATAGAATTGGTGTTCACCTCACCAACCAGTCAGTAATAACCCTGCCGATACATCAAGCACTCTATAGCACTTCAAGCTGATCTCTCATGAACCTGTAACCTGCAATTCAAAGACCAAACTTACATGTAGATCCCCAATGAGCTTGCAACAACCTGCAACTCATAGATCTTACAACTAGAAGGAACTCTTCCTTTCTATCTCATGCCTTAACAATACATGCCAATGGGTCTATAAATAGATCCCTAACTCAAACAATAACTTAGACTCTTAATTTAGACAATTGTCCTCGCAGCCCAAGACTCTAACTGGTCTCAACATGCAAACTCTTCGTTCACTTAACTAACTGTCTGTGAAACGAGCAGTTCTGGAACACACAAGCGACCGACGTCGGTCCCTGCTTGTCTGGTTCTGCCGACGTCGACTGACTTCCTGCCATTGCCGGTGGCCTTCTGCACTGGTCTCTACCGACGTCGGTCCTGCTGCCGACGCCGATTCTCCTGGATCTCAGCAACCATTGTTCCACGTTTGCAAAGGGTTGAAGCTTTTAGCTCCACAACCTAACAGGATACTTTGGTAATAGTATTGGATCTCTAAATTATGGTAACTTTGGTACATCATTTGAATAACTCGGTTCATTCACTTCTTGTAGAGATGTCATTATGTCTTATTTATCCTTTCATGAAGATTCAATGTCAAATGAGGGGGAAAAAAATCATCACCCTTACTAAGGAGGATATTATTTGGAAAATTGGGAATTATGGGGGTTTGAATTTAATTATTTGAAGGAATATCCCCATGATAAGTTATTTGTAAATCAATCATAATTTATTTATGTATATGAAATTGTTTTTGACCAATCATATAAAGGAGAATCTTGGTAATATGTACCCACTTTTGTGGTAGAATGTTCATGAAGGGCATGATTAGATGACTTGCCTTGTTGGTGCCTCATGTATTTTTCTAAAAATCTCAAGCCTTGTTAATTTATATTATATTTAAGAGATATAGGGTGGGTTATACCTTTCTCACGTTTTCCAAACCCTTATTCTTTGTATCTCTATTTTATCAAATATCAAAGGCCAAAATCATATTATGGTGTGTAGGGAGTAACAATAAAGGCTCTTTATCTTCCTTAATATGGATCAACTCATCTCTTGAAATGATTGGTGTATGGACCTGATTAGAGGAATGGTATCTACCACAATTCAAATATTTGATATTATATGCTTTAGCATTTGGAATAATATAAGAATAATTAATTTTCACCCCTTGATAGAAAGTTAGAGATTTTCATAATCATAGTCATCAAAGCAATCAATATTATCCATGATAAGAGAGATAACAAACATAAATATTATGAAAAAATAGGTAATATACACCCTACATGGTGTGCTTAGGCAAGAATGATCTTAAAATTTTAGGTTCACCAAAATGTTAACCCTAAAATCTATATATGGGGAATATAGATTTAAAGGGGGAAGATGTAGCCTAGGCTACAAGTATGGTACTCTATCTCTAAAGTAGGCTAATTGTTTGAGGAATTCAGATATAACATATACTAAATTTTTTATGATAAGATGTTAAAGATAAAGAGTAAATCTATGCTAGAGATTGTAATGATAAAGAAAATAATATACTTAGTTGGTTCTAATGTTAATGTAGATCTAGATCTGGATTCTATAATAATCATCTAATTCTATAAATTATACTTATATAATTACAGACACTTGGATTGACTTAGGATGGTTACATCAATGTTATTGTCTAACTTAGATGTAGGTGTCTAGTATGAAATAACTACTGAAACTAGATGTAACCACCTAGATGTTTATAGGTTTTATGTCACCTTCACTCTAGTGTATTCAAATCTAGCTCGTAGACTATTGCTCCTTGTCAAATAGAAAAACCCTATTTCTTCATCTTCATATTGGCTATGGGAAAAATGGTTTAGTGGGAATACATTGTCAAGCTGACCTAAATATCCCTATGTTAATGAGTGCTACCTACATAGTGAATACTCTGAAGAGGACTTCATACTTATGTAGTTAGCACCTATGTTTTGGCTTGTGTGTGAATCATACAATGTGTGATAAGCAAGTACAATAATGACCTAGATTTTAACTTAAAAAATATAGATCTTGGGTTGATCCTTTAGTAATTTAGACTTGTATATGTTTTTTCCCTATGAATGATATGGAAATAAGATAAAATATGGAAGGTTTTCTCACTTGAGTGCTTGATATAATGCTTTGGTAAGTTTCCTTGGTCTGTGTTAGGTGTAGGTTAGGTATGAACAAGGGTTGATCTTATATTTATACCAATAACTTTGGAGATTATATCTAATTAAATCACTTATGATGATCATAGGAATATGTTTAATTTGTAAATTGGATGACCTTAGGGCACTAAACACTTATGTTAGGGTAGGACACTTGCATTGACATAGGCATCTGACTAGGACATAAGTGTCTAGGTAGTTAGTAAATAAGTGAAAGTCTAAAACTTGTGGAGATGGAAGATAAGTAGGTTTATAAAATTATGGGCATGGTAGAAGGCATGGGTCATCAAAATAATATTGGTTAGTCTAAGAGATAAGTAAGTAAGCATAGGGAGATAGTGTATGTGATCCCTTTTAATAGTGAGAAAGGTCTAGAAGATGAAGGTACCTCCATGATATGTATTTTCCAGGTGTAGAAGATTAAGGTGTTATATAATTCAAAAATATTGTCTAAAATATAAAAATTAACCTCCATTCAATAATAAGAGAGAAGGAAATAATGGGAGAAAGTGAAGGAAACAAGATATGGAGGAAAACAAGCATGGTTATTGAATGGAAAAACCTAAATCAACCATTGAATGACACATAATATATTGAGATTTTAGGCCTCATGGGAGCAATTGGCCATGATACAATGAAATTATATAGGTTACTCTTAGAGGATATGTATTGGGTTGGGGCCTATATCAAAGGCAAAGGGAACTATAATTCTAACTAAAACTCATGAGCACGAAGGTTACAAAGTCTACAAATTGTTAGGGATATAATAAAATATTAGTTTGAAATAGAAGGATTGAATTTGGAAAGAGGCATGGAGGAGTTAAAATTCTAATTATATAAATATGGTGTAGAATTATACATTTAGAAAAAGAAGACATAAATAAAAAACTACATATAGTTGAAAATAAAGGAAAAATAGTTAATAGTTAGGCTCATTTCTTGATAATTTGACTGAGAGGTTATAAAAAATATAATAAGAGGAATTTAGATTGTGAAGATACTTATACATCATTAAAAAGTCACATTTCAATATTCAACACCTTGGGGGAAGTCTTGATAATAGGGGACATAAATGCACAGATAATAAACAACCAAGCCCTTAATTTGAGAAACCACAATGGAGTGAAAAGTAATCCATTATGGCTATAATAATATTAATATTATCTTTAGGAAAGGATATCACCATATGGAAATGGGGGAATTGCACACTATGGAGCATAATTATTGGGACCATGTATTTTGTATGTCATGATTATATGTAATGGTATGGAAACGTGGATGAATTTAGGGGACATCAACTATAAAATTTACAATGGCCAAAGTGTAGTGGAATAAGTTATTTTATCACTAAGCTCCATCTCAATGCTAATGGAGTTATAAGGTGGGGACTACCCTCTAGAGTTAAAATCAAATCATAATTCAATATATGTAAAGTTTAAAATGCACACAAACAATTGTTTAACCCTAAATTGAGATGGGTCAATATAGTATAGGGTTAATAATATATAAATGAATAAGAACAAGGGTGATAAATAGATCTATAGCAGGCCAATTAATTACAAACTTATATAAACAATTTTTTGAATTTAAATATTGAGATATGATTAAAATAATAAGTACAACTAATGATTGATATTTTAATAAATGGAAAATAAGAGTACTTGGTTAGTTTACTATTCACATGTAGATCTGATGTGGAACAAGCTAGAAATAGACTAGATATGGATTTTGGATGAGTCATCAAAATATATAAATTTTACCCCTATGGCCTTAGACACTTGTATCCACCTTAGATGGTTGCATTAACACTTATGTGTGACTTGGATGTGGGTGTATAATATGAAATACTTACTATATCTAGATGTGATCACCTATAATATTTTGTCTTTTATGTTGCCTTCACTCTAGAGCATTTATATCTAGATCACTGGTTGTTTCTTTTTTCAAATCATCAAAACACTAACTCTCCATATTCATAGTGACCTTGGAAAAAAAGGGTTATTGGGCTCATGATGTCAAGATAACCCCAAAGTACTTTATTCTAATGGGTACTACCTACATATCCGCTACTCTAAATTGGGCTTCATCCTGATCTATTTATTCCTTAATGTGTCTGATTGTGTGTGTACAAGGGTGAAATATGTGGAAAGTAAGTAAAATAGTGACCTATCTTGTAACTTGGAAAATATAACTCATGGGATCCTCATTTAGTACTTTAGACCTATATATGGGTTGTCCATATGACTAATATTTAATTTGAAAATAATAGTGAAGTTTTACTCACTTTAATGATTGATTGAATGCTTTTGGTAAGTTTCCTTATGAGAGGTATTAAATTGCTAGGTCTATGCTAGGTTGTGCATGAATGATGATTATTCATGCATATTTACCAATCATTTGGGAAAATATATCACATTAAAGCACTTAGGTCAACCATAAAGACCCATTACACTTACAAATTTGATGACTTTAGGTCATTAGACACTTGCATTTTCACAAGACACTTGCATCAACATAGGCATCTAATTAGGACACAAGTGTTTAGGTAGTTGGAAAACATGCATAGGCCCCAAACTTTTAGAGATAAAATATAAGTAGGTTTACAACACTCGAATCATGGTATAAGGCCTAGGTCATCATAGTAACATTGGTCAAACTAAGAGATAAGTAATTTTTCACTAAGAGATATCGCATATGAGTCTTTTAGTAGTAGTAAGGTCTAAGAAATGATAGGTATAATTATGATAGGTATTTTACAAGTGTACAAGACTAAAGTGATATATAGTTCATATTTAGTTACTACATCCCCCCATTATGTGTGTATAACACACCTTGCCTTTGCATGAACCTAATTTTAGAGCTTTACTAGTGGCTGAACTATGTATTGATGCAACCACCTTGCCTTTTGGAAATTTTATTTGAAAATATGTTTCATTATGGAGCTTTGAAACTGATATTATGACAAATTTAAAACTTTCAAGTGAGTGTGTGTGTGTGTGTGTGTGTGTGTGTGTGTGTGTGTGTGTGGGGTTAAAGGACAAACTTTCCCCAACCTTAGAGAAAAGGTGAGTTGTCATTCATTAGTTGAGATTAACTCAACTATAAAACCTAATCATACTTATAGCCTAGTGAGTTTGAGTTGATCAAAGTCAAACCACACTATAAATATGGTGAGGTTGGATGATGTAATCAAGTCCAACCTATAAACTTGGCAAGATTGATTGATTTAATCCTATCAACCATACTAAAAATAAACCAACTATTACATTAGATTGGATTAATAATAGTTTATAATATTCCAACCTATTGAGATAAAGTTCATAGAAGTATTTTGAATTCTAAAATTGATTTTGATTTTAAAATTTGGGTGATCTTTGCATGTTGAAACTTAGGTATAATAATGGCACCAATGTGTATAATTCTACCACAAAAGTGTTTCTGAATCATATAACTATGTAATTTGTCCAATTTACAACCATGTAAGTGTGAAGACCATGTTTTTAAAGCATGCCCCCACTAAAATATGAAACTAAGAGCTGGTATAAGTGTGGAGAACATGTTTCCATAACATGGCCCCACTGTATATCTAAATTTGTGAACTATGATAAATTTATAAGCCATGTCTCTATGACATGCCCCCACTAATAGGCCCCCATTTTGAGGTGGTGTTGGCCATATTAGACCCACATACCAACTGTGCTCACTTGCTAAACCATCAAATGTAGAGTTCCTGATTGAGCATTCAATTCAAATTGTTTGGAAAGGCTCTAGATGGTGTGGGTGGAGTGAAGGGGTCATGAAGATCACAAACCTTCTAAACTTCAAAATTTAACCATTTGAAAAATTGGGGATTATGTGGAACTCATTAGCTTCTCTCACTCTATCTATATTTTATCTAAACATTTGGCGCTAGTAGTGGGAGAGCATAAATGATTGTTTCTATATTTATAGTTTTCACATAAAGCCTTTTAGGCCAGTGGATCAAATGGGTTTGTTGTTTTTAATAATTAAAACCACCCCATAAATTTTTGGTGCCTTACTTCAAGTTACAAATCTGTAAAGTTGGCCAAAAATTGAGGGACATCCATGTAAGTATCAACTTTATGCCTAGGAAAAATCCATATGAGATTAAATTTGATAGTCTATGGGATGTCAAAAATGTTCTCATGAAAATCAAATGACATTCATTTGAACATTAAATTTAAGCTCTGAGAACTATCCATTGGGGTTTAAAAATCCTTGGTAGAGGTCTAAGGGAAAGCACATGGATAATAATTATCAGGACCATGAGAGCCTAGATCAAGTCAAAAGGTCAACAGAAGCTGATGACCAATAAAAAGTAGATCTCAAGGTGATGGGTCCTAAAGACACATTCCATTATTAATCAGTTCTCAGGATCTGATGGTGTGTGATGGTTGAGGTATCAAAGGAATCTATCCAAGTCACCAATAACTGATGACAAAAGAATGAGTTGGGATATTTTTACAAAGGATGACCAAGTAGGATGATGAGCCTGACTTGGTAAAGATGAAGAACTTGAACTCAATCTTAACTCAAGATGGTGGAAAATAAAACATAGCTCTTATAGACTCAAATTGGGCCAATTATCAAGAAAAGTGCTATATATATTTAAAAAATAATATTCTTGGATTGGTTTTCCTCTATAGATGATTTGGTCTAGAATCCAAGATAAAAGCAGATACATGGCTAACAAAAGATCATTTTGAGCCATGCCTCGACAAACCATCAATTCAGGGTAGACATCACATGTTATTGGCATTTCAAAGACCCAAATATCTTGCCTTCATGATAAGATTTGGTGGAAGATCAATGTATCATAGCTTGGGGATTTAGAAATTAGTTGGAGCATTCACTTTTGGCTTGACACCTTTGGTAAACTCTTGTCTTCTAGTACAACTTGCCAAACATAAAATGAATTTTAGGCTATCTAATAAAATGACAAAGATCCTATTCATAATGACTTAATCGGACCAAAATCATGATAGAACATTTTGAAAGCTTATATATCATTGGTTATCAAAATAAAAAATCTTTATAACTTTCACTCTCTCTCTCTCTTTCTTGACTATAAATGGATGCTCTTGGGCCCAAGATAGATATATCAAATTAATCATCTAACCAATTAGATCTCTCTTTATATTTATTTCAGTTACTTTTCATGGTGAGAACAAACTCTGTCAAGAAGGGATTTATAACCTATTGAATTAATAGAAGGTTTTGCTTTGATTTCACTATTCTAGTATAGTGTGTACTTATCTCCCCTAATTACTAGTTCATTTGTTCATGCACATTTTGTTTAGTGTACTATACCTCTTGGTCAAATCTTGCATGTGGATACTACAACTAGTTAGTGTCTTAATTAGACTTCACCTTTCATTTCCCTTATCCTAGATCATTTGGTGAACCTCTACATAGTTGTGTGATAGATAATTGTTTTTTAAACCTAGACTCTACTATTTCAATAGTGTTCTTTGGGTCAAATAGGGAGGATTGACCTATAATTTTGGTGCATGACCTATTAGCTTTCTTAGGAGACCTTATCTCATTCTAAACCTTTTCTCATGAAGCACTAAGCTTAGTTTTAGTTTATTTGAGCATCAAAGAAGAACCAACCTACTTTTAAGGTTCAACCTCATCACAAGATATCCATAGCCTGAGGTTATTTCCATTTTATAGATTAGCTGGGAGAAACTTGAAGAACTTCTCCCAAGGGTGTGAGTTGAACCCATAAATTTTTTTGACATGCCTATTGGGAAAAAATTATAAATTAATAGAAGAATTCTTGGTATTGTCCTAAATATTAGCCTTTGAAAGCATCCAAAAAACATCAATGGTGACTCTGACCATCTATAATCTAGTTTAAGTAGTCCAAGTGCCTAACCCTCATTATTCGATATGTAAAATCAACCATATTTTGGTCAATATGCTTAATATATTCCTCATTATCCCTCTTATTATATGGGTAATGTTCATGTATTCTCCCCAAGTGGCTCTCAAAAATCCTACCAGCCCCATCATGACCTTCGTCTTCCTCCTACCCCTCATCATGACTAGGGTTATCCTATAATTTCCTTATCAGGGGTCAAACAAGCATTATTAGTCTATATGTGGTTAATAAGAGAGATTAGTAGAGGTATAAAGTTTTCTCTAGTCATACCTACTCATGTTCTATAGAAATCAAGGAGTGTTTTCCAATCGATTGAATATGGGTGGTATGTTCTTGAAGGTTGATAATGGGTAGATGGTGAGAATGAATACATAGTAATAATAGGGAGTTTGATTCAATATTTGGGAAGTATATTAGTATATTTTGAAGGATATATAACCCACTTAAATCAATCTTACATATATCCTTAGGCCCAACTCCTAAAGGTCCTAAAATAGACCCCTAGTCGACTGGTCAAGTCTCATCTTCACTAAAAATGGAGTTGGTTTCGATAGAAGAAGAGTTAATCATGAAAGGAATGGATAAATAAAATATAACTAAACTCAGTGAGATTGGTGTTCAAGAGTTCAAATAATATATTTCATTCCCTCAAGTTCCACCGAAGAGATCCTTTATAACCCTAGATTGAAAATATAATCTCATAAGTTATGACCAAGGAGAACTTCTTCACCTTCACACCATCTCCCTTTGGGGTTGAAATTCTATTATACAAAAGATGGAGGAAAGGATTATAGTCATAGGTGAACCTAAATAATATAATGTAAGTGTATGTAATGGATATATCATAATAAGTGACTCATTTCCTTTGGAGGAAGGATAATTAGGTTCAGACCAACCCTCTTGGCATCATTTTGACACTAACGAGTTGGATCATGATGAATAAAATCCTCAGGATGAGATTATGAGTGAATTTGATGAAGAATATATATTGATAACTCAATATATACAACTAGAAGGACCATCACTTTACAAGAAGAAATACTTTGGTAAAAAGCATAAATTCCCACATAGGCATGAGTTTCAAGAAGACCATGATCTGATTATGCTTGGGGAGCATGATGATGAGATGACAAAGCACAAAATTGAGGCAAAATTTGATTGCTCAATGTTTGTATTGACAAGAGGATTCCCCATTAGGTACCTATATTAATTTAAATATTCCAAGGATGAATCATCATAGGTTGTGTATGTTTCAGAGTGCACATTAGAGTTTCAATAAGAATAAAATTAGTTTGCTCATTCATTCCATAAGGCTTGTACATCTAAACAATCAGATTGGAAAGGTGAGTTCATTTTTGTTTTTTTAGGAGAAACATACCATCAATTTGTTGAAAATATAGTACTTGTCCATATATGTTTAGTATCCCTTAAGCATGTCAAATATCATGTGTTATTAAGAAAAGGTAGCTACTATGTATAACTAGTTAATGGTTTTGTATAGTTTCAATCTTCTTGGTTAGTTTATGATAGGTTAGATTTCATGATTTTTTCCAAGTTCCTTGGTCCAAATTTATTTAGTAGGTTAGTTGATTTTGTTTTTCTATCCTTTTATTTGAAAAGATGTTCCAAACTATCTCAAAGGTGTGACTCCATGCCTAATGGATCAAAATAGAAAATGGACTAGGTTCTCAAAGCATAGTATGCATGCTTCCCTATGAGTTACCAAAAATATTGGCCATATCAGGCCTACATACCAACTATGCTCACTTACTAAATCATCAGATGCAAAGTTCTTGATTGAGCATTCAATTCAAAATGTTTGGACAAGCTCAAGATGGTGTGGGTAGAGTGAAGGGGTCATGAAGCTCACAAACCTTTTAAACTATAACATTTAACCATTTGACAAACTATAGAGCATGTGGAACTCATATGCTCCACTCACTCCATCTAAATTTTATCCAAACATTTGGCCCTAATAGTGAGAGAGCATAAACAAATATTTTAGTATTGTCAGTTTTCATGTAAAGCCTTTTAGGCTAGTGGATTAAATGGGGTTGATCCTTGTAAGCATTAAACCATCCCTTGAAATTTTAGTGCCTCAAAATTTCTATGCTTCAAGTTAAAAATCTACAAAGCTGGCCAAAAATTGAGGGATGTCTATGCAATTGTTAACTTTATGCCTAGGAAAAATCCATATAAGCTTAAACTCAATGGTTTGTGGGATGTCAAAAATGTTCTCATGAATTTCAAATTATGTTTGCACAAACATAAAATTTAAGCTCCAATTACTAGCCATTGGGGTTTAAAAATACTTGGTAGAGGTCTAAGGGAAAACACACAATTGACAAGTGTTAAGACCACAGGAGCCTAGATCAAGTCAAAAGGTTAGCAGATCTTGATGACTAATAAGAAGTAGAGTTTGAGGTGATGGGTCCCAAATATCCATGGTTCATTATTAACCAGGTCTTAGGATCTAATTGTGTGTGATGGTTAAGGTGTCAAATCTATCCAGGTCACCAATAGATGATGACAAAGGAACAAGCTAGGATATTGTTGCAAAGGATGACCAAGTAGGATGATGAGCCCAAATAAACAAAGATGAGGAACCTAAACCAAGCCTAACCCAAGATGGTGGGAAATGAAACATAACTCTCTATAGACTCATATTGGGCCAATTATTAGGTAAAGCACTATATCTATAAGAAAACCAATATTCTTAGATTGGTGTTCCTCTATAGATGATTCATTCCAAAATCCAAGATAGAAGCAGACGCGTGGCTAAAAAAATATAATTTCAAGCCATGCCTTGATAAGCCTCCAATTCAGGGTAGACATGGCATGTCCTTGGCATTTCAAAGACCCAAAAATCTTGCCTTCATGATAAGATCTGATGGAAGATCAATAGATCAGAGCTTGGGGATTTAGAAAGTAGATGGAACATTCACTTCCAACTTACCACCTTTGGTAAACTCTTATCTTCTAGTATAGTTTACCAGAATTAGAATGACTTATAGGATATCTGAGAAAATGATGACGATATTATTCATAATGACTTGATTGGACCAAAACATGATAAAAAATTTTGAAATCTTATAGATCATTGGTTATCAAAAGAAACAAGCTTTCTAACTTTATCCCTCTCTCTCTTTCTCAGCTATAAATGGAAGATCTTGGGCCCACGATAGATATATCAGATTAATCATCTAACCAGTCAAATATCTCTCTATATTTCTCTCAATTCCCTTTCTTGGTGTGACCAGACTCTTCCACAAAGTAATTTGCAACCTCTTGAAGTAATAGAACTTTATGATTTGATTTCATTGTTCTAGTATAGTGTATACTTATCTCGCCTAATTACTAGGTCATATGTTCATGCACATTGTGTTTAGTGTCCTACACCTCTTGGTTGAATCTTACATGTGGATATTATGACTAGTTAGTGTCTTACTTTAGACCTCTCCTTTTGTTTCTCTTAGCCTAGATCATTTTGTGAACCTCTACATAAACATGTGATAGATAGTTTTTTTTGAACCCAACCTCTATTATTCCACTAGTGTTATTTGGTTCAATCAAGGAGGATCAACCTATAATTTTGGTGCATCACATATTAGCTTTTTTATGATCCCTTATCCCCTTCTAACCCTTTTCTCATGAATTTTTAGGCTTATTTTTAGTTTAGGTGAGCATCAAAGAGGAACCAACCTACTCTAGAGGTTCAGCCCCATCACGGGATACCCATAGCCCAGGGTTGTTCCCATTTTACAGCTTGACTAGGGGAAGCTTGAAGAACTTCTCTCAAGGGTAAAAAATGAATACATGTACAAGTAAAAGTGTTATTATAATCCAAGGAGCTCATCAAGGGGATGCATCTATGAAGGCCTTGTATCATGTGTGTCATATTCATATGTTGCATAATTAGTATCATCATGATCATGCCAATATTTTGTGTTATTAGGATCATAATGATAAATGTAATCATTAATATAGGAAATATTTAACTTCTTAGGTTGTTCTTGAACTTGTGATATAGCATTTTGAGCATTTTTTTATGAAAAACGCATTGTACCATATACTAAAGTTTTTTTCTTGAAAGTTTATTTTTCTTGAGTATGTTCATCATTGTTAGGAACTTTAATATCATTATGGGATAAAGGAGATTCATGTATATTTGCTTGAACACTAGGAAAAGATGTAATTTTTTTCCATATTTCTTGATCTTTTTGTAACATATCTTGTTCTAGCTTGGCCTTTGAATTTTTTCTTGCTCTATTTTTTGCATTTTCAACTATTCTTATTTTGAATTATTCTTTGCTACCCATATTTTTTATTTTTGCAATTGTGTTTTAGGAGAGGTAATCATAATGTGATTAGGTTTCTTGGTTGATGTATTGATGATAGGATCACCAATACCTTTGTGACTTTATATTTTATTATTTAATGTAAAATAAAAATATGTATGAGGTAATTTGGTCACTTTTTTTAAGTATTTCTCTTAGGATTTCAATTGGTATCTTATTATCCTTTTTCATATGTTTAGAAAAATTGGTTGTAGGCTAATTTGATTTTGGATTCCAATCTTGATATGTATTTTTATTAGGCACAAAGTTGTTAGATAAAGATGTAAACACATGATTGACATTAACATATTTTGGATTTTATATGTATGTAATCTAATTTTCCAATGATGTGATCCTTGAACTGAAAAAATAAATTTTCTTTTGTAACTCTCATATTAACTTTTTGATAGTAATGTTTTGATATTTTAGGGCTACACAAGTACAAACCCTGGGTGATTTTATGGAATATGCATACATGTACCATCTACATTACCATTTGAAGGAGTGATAACATGGAATTGGTTAGAGGGATGCTAATTATCACCCTCATTAGGGTTAGGAGGAAGAAGAAGCTATTTTTTATCTATATTAAACATGATTTTAGAAAAATAAATTATTTTTTTTGAAATATATTTTAACAATTGAGAGATCATAAAAATTAGAAAAAAACCTAGAGCACACTAGGAGTTACATGAAAAGACACAAATTTTAGGTTCACCAAATGTTCAACCTTTAATTGATATGGGTTAATATAGTATAGGGTTAAGAATATATAAATTAATAATCAAAAGGGTGATAGATAGATCAATAGTAGGCCAATTAATTACAAACTTAGATAAACAATATTCTAAATTTAAATATTGAGATATGCTAAAAATAGTAAATATAAGGTTGATATTACAATAAATGGAAAAAAATAGTAATTAGTTGGTTTAATATGCACATGTGGATTTGATGTGGAATAGGCTAGAAATAGACTAGATCTAGATTCTATATCAAATGCCAAATTCTATAAATTTAACCTTTATGGCCTCAGACACTTACCTCAACCTTGGACAGTTATGTTGATGCTTATTTATAACTTGAACACAAATTTCAAATACAAAATAATTGATAGATCTAGATGTAACCACCTATAATTTTCTAGGTTATGGGTCACCTTTACTCTAGAGTATTCAAATATAGATCATTAGTTGTCACTCTTATCAAATCATTAACACCCTAGCTCTTCATCTTCATAATAACCTTAGAAAAAATGGGTTAGTGGGCTCATGGTGTCAAGATAACACCAATTATACCTCTATCAATGGGTTATACCTACATAGACACTATTTTGAAGAGGGCCTCAAACTGATTTAGTTCTCCTCTAATAAGCTAGCTTATGTGTACACAATGGTGCAATATGCAAAAAACAAGTACAAAAATGATAGAAAATATGAATCATGGGCTTCTCCTTCAATAATTAAGACCTATAGAAGTTTGTCCCTATGTCATATATTTAAATATGAAATAATAAGAAGCTTTTCTCACTTTAATTCTTGATTTAATGCTTTTGGTAAGTTATCTTGTGAGAGGTATGAAATTGCTAGGTCATGCATGGATGAGGTTTGATCATGATTATATACCAATCCTTTAGGAAAATATCTCACATTAAATCACTTAGGCTAACCATAGGGACACATTGCAAATTTTATGAATTTAGGGCATTGAACACTTATGTTGACATGTGACATTTTTGTTGGCATAGGCATTTGACTAGGACACAAGTGTCTAGGAAGATAAAAAATAGGCATAGGTCCCAAAATTATAGAGACACAAGTTAAGTAGGTTTACAACACTCTAAGCTTGATAAATGGTTTGGGTCATTATATTAACATTGGTCACACTAAAAGATAATCAATTTAACACATAGAGATAGTATATGTGAGCCTTTTGGTAGAAAAAGGTATAATAACTGATGAGTACAACCATGAGACATATTTTTCAAGTGTACAAGACCATAGTGATATATACTTCAAATTTAATGTCTAAAACAATCAATAAGGATAATAATCACACCATAAACAAAAGATGATACCTCTTAATGGTAAAATCCTTATGACTCAATATAATTGAAATTCTTCAAACCAACCCTTAAATAATAGTTTCAAGAAACATAAAATAATACATCATATAAGGGAATTTGTCTAGTAAAAAAATAATTTTATTCATTAATTAATAAATCACTAAGTGCATGAAAAATTTGTATGATTAAGAGAGGAAACACAAGTAGTTTTCTATAGAATCTATGGTATGATGACGATTGTAAGGTAGGAGAGATAAATTTGTGAAAAAAAATAGATGGATAATTAAAATAAAATAGGCTTATAAAAGACTAATATAGTCTAAAAAGGAAAGTTATATGAACACAAGAAGGAAATAAATAATTTCTCCTAGAAAACACAATACCAAAGTCTTTTATAAGGACCTCTACCAAAACATAAATTAATATCACAGACAACCCATGGTTTGAATGCATAATGCTACTCTAAGAATTAGTCCAAGATAAATGCATACCTCTTAGAATCAACACAGTAACTAAGTTCTTATTGATAGAGGACATTCCTCAAAGCATATAGAGACTAGAAAAGGGTAAAACACAATAAATAGATGGGTTGCAAGAAAAAATATCTAAAATGGGGTTTACAATTCTATACATTACATATCAAAAGAATATTCAATGGTATCATCGATGAAGGATTTCCAACATACTAGATCACTAATGTTATTATCCATGTGTATTGGGTATATTGATAATCCATCTAACTATCACATTATCATGTTCAACCCCATATTTTTAAAGTTTAGACACATAAATTTAATCATTAAGTATGTGACAATGTTTTATCCTTGACATCTTTACCTTACTTGGTATGTTTTCCATTTCACTAACTCATAATCTATAAAAGAGCCTCTATTGTCTATAAAACACTAAAAATATCATTAAAACATTCTTATTTAAGCCACATTCATCCCTAACCTACTTACTACACCTATCGAAACTTTTATAACAGTCTATTTCCTTACGGGATAGGACCGTGTTAAGTTGGATTAGGCCATACTATAGCCTTGTCCACTAGTATGACCTTATTCCTTATGCTCTAATGGTTAGATTTTCAAATTCAGACATTTAAAAAATGAATCTCCAATACTTTTTGTAATTTTAGTTAGAAAACTTAATACAAACATTATCTTATAAGATCACATCAAATTATTCACTTGAACACATGTAGCAAGCTGATTTCAAATTCTTACACAATGAGAAAAAGAGCACTATGTTTTATAATTTCAATTATGTTAATTTATTACAGTAAAATTTTAGCCATTGGAAGGTATTTAAATCAATATTATAGTTATATGTATATAGTTTCACAATCACATAATCACCATGCTACGCCCTTAACTATGACATGTCTAGGAATATGTGTGGTTGAAATGTGGCTTGCATACTTCTTATATTATCTTATCAAATTTATCTTTGGTCTTAGTAAGTTCAACCTATGGAATAACCATGGATAAGTAGATTATATATAGGAGGTATTGGTTATTATTTTGATCATCATATTGTGAATTCTACTCTTATTACATTTTTTGGAGATTGAAGTGGCTCAATTATATTTATCTAGCATTCTTATCTTGTTTTAATAATTATTGTGGATATATTATTTTTACTCTCATTTATATGATATAGTATTCTACTATGTGAACATATAATTTATTTCACTACAAATGGTATTAAATCTTTGATTTGGAAAGTTTTTGTGGTGAAATTTTTTGGGATTTAATGTTACAAGTTTATTACAAACTAAAGGATCAAGAAAATATAACTTGAAATCTAGGAAGAATTTAGTTTTTACAACACTAAAGTATTATTTGAAGTGTTTTTTTGAAAAGAATAGTTAAAAAAAGGCTAATATTTTTAACCTTGTGAAATTAGTAGTCATTGAATTCATCTTTATGAGATGATTGCAATGGCATATTCTAATGGTACACTTTTGGGGCTGAAATGTCTTACCATTTTTCACATTATCATTCATTTGATTCATCTTGGTGAGGTGATGACAATGGTCTCAGGTACTAATACACTTTTTTTTATGAATGAATCCCTCCTAGGGTTTGTGCATGGCTGGTCCTAACACTCACGGATATAGGAAATGGAAAAAAACTCCTAAAACTCCTTATAAAGATGAAATGAATTTCAAAGCTTATGATTCATATATTTTGGAGATGGTTCAACAAATTTAGTTAGATTTAAATGTCATGGTTCATAAATATGATATTGATGATATTAAAGTGGATATCACATGATGAGAAGGGACCTGAATAGCTTATAGGATAAATTGCAACAAATAATTAGGCAATTTTCCAAATTTGTAGCTCGATATTTTCAAAATAATCATCCGCCACTCCATTTTAGTTCTCCTCCAAATAATTAGACCACCAACCTTGGTTTGAGTTGATGTTGCTATAAGTGGACTTGAACAAGTTTGATGTTAATGATCCACTCACATGGATCACTCAAATTGAAAATTTATTTGATCTACATTAGAATTCATGTTCAAAAAAGGTGGTATTATCCTCTCTCTATCTAGAACTTGAGTTTTTCATTTGGTATCAATGGTTATGTGCTCAAAATAAAAATAAGGGTCTCTCAAATTTTTGGTCTATATTTTACTAGGAGTTATAGCTTCACTATCATAACACTATCTCAGAAAACTAATTATGGACTATAAAGGACTATAATCATAAATTTTATAATCTCTCCTTATGTGTGGTGATGTTCACTAAGGAAAATCTAATTGACTTATTTTTATATGGTCTCAAAGATAACATCTAAGTGTGGGTTCACATGTTTATTCCTAGTTCAGTATTTAAAGCCATCCCAAGGGCATGAATGGTAGAGAAAAAAGATTTGACCAAATGAATACCTTTCACTAATGTCTGTGAATGCACTTTCCCATCACCATCATTTCCTTAGCTTACTATATTAACCCCTCATCAAATTGAGGATAAACATGCAAAAGGTTTGTGGTTTGGTTGTTATAAAAAATGAATCAAAGGACATCACTATGATGAAAAGAAGTTGTTTTACATTGAAGACACAAATGAGTATGATGAAGATGATAAGGACTCAGGTGACAGTTTGGATTAACCCAAGGATGAATCTAAATATTATTAACCTAATGTTTCCTATCAAGAACTTTCAGGTATTAATACTCTTCAAACTCTTAAGGTTGTGGGTTTAATCAAGAAATAGAAGGTGACTATGTTGATTAACTCTAGTAGTACTCAACTTTATCAATAGTAATCGGTTATTCATTTGAACTATTTCATTTACATATATCCAAAATTTTAGTTCATGATTACAGATTATGGCACCATCAACTATTATAGAAAATCCCATAGTATTAAGCTTCTTATGGGAGACTACCTATTAGATTATCCTATGTTTGATATTCCCATAGGAGGGGCTGAAATTATTATGGGAGTTCAATGGCTCACCACTTTGGGCACTATTGAGATGAATTTATAGGAACTATTCATATGCATCCATTCAGAAGGTTTAACATTTGAACTATGTGGATTATAGGTTAAATATTCACAACTAGTTAATTTTCGTTAGATGATGAATATTCTTAGAAAAGGTGCTAAAGGATTTATGGCAAGATTATTTTCCATAGAGGTTCACCTAGTGAAGGAACCTACCCATCCTGATTTATAAATGGTGTTTGATGACCATTATGTTATTTTTTAGTGACATGCCAAATGGACTTAAACCAATATGAGTGCATGATCATGTCATTAGACTACTTCCCAAAAGTACACCACCCAACATCATACCCCACAGGTGTCCCTATGCCTATAAGAGTGAAATTGAAAATATGGTAGAAGAGATGTTGGAGGCAAGAATCATCTGACATAACCAAAGCAAATATCCTTCCCTAGTGGTCATGGTGTGGAAGAAGGATGATACTTGGAGGATGTGTATAGAATATAGATAACTCAACAAGTATGCCATTAAATATAAGTTTCCTATTTTAGTAATTGATGATTTATAGATGAAATACATGGTGTTTTTTATTTTACCAATCTATATATTTTCTCTAGGTATTATCAGATGTGAATCCAAGAAGAGGACATACCTAAAACAACTTTTAGAATTTTTGAAGGCCATTATGAGTTTACGGTCATGTCTTTTGGCCTAAAAAATTCACTATCTATATTTTAGAGTTTTTAGGCCATTTTTGAGAAATTTTGTATTGTGTTTTTTATGGCATCCTCATTTACAAAAAAAATTGGGAGGACCATTTGAATCATGTGAAACATGTACTCTTGATTTCAGAACAACACCAACTTTATGCCAAATCTTCCATATGTGATTTTGGCATCTGAGATGTGGAGTACTTGGGTCATATTGTTTCAAATGAATGATTGAAATCCAATCTTAAACATGTCCAAGTCATGATGGAGTGGTAGGTTTCCAAGAACTTCAAGAACCTTCAAGAATTTATAGGGATAACTATTTACTATCACAGGTTTGTCAAAACTTATGATAGCATCACATCCCCAATAAAATACTTATTGAATAAATAATCTTTCTAGTGGAATGATACAACTACCAAGTTATTTGAATAGCTGAAACTGGCTATGTGCACCCCTCCAATTTTGTCCACTCCTAATTTTTTTTTTAAACTTTTAATGTGGAATGTGATGGATTAATATATGGCATGGGGGATGTACTCATGAAATAAGGTAAACTACTTTCATTTAAGAGTCATCAATAGAAATGAAATAATATTATTGATCTAATTAATGAGAAATAGATGATGGCTATTTTTCATGCAGTCAAGTAATAAAGACCCTATATGGCAGATCGTCACTTTCAAATAAATATTGATTGTGATAACCTCAAATATTTTTAGAATAATGATTATCTTCTAAAAAAATGGATGACTAAAATGTTAGGCTATGATTTTAAAATATTATTTAAGAAAGTAAAATATAATGTGGTGGTAGATGCACTATCCAAAAGGTATGAATCAACTTAGGCATTTTTATGTGCAATAACCATTTGGTAGGCAGATTGGCTAGAGGAAACAAGATTAGAAATGGAGAATGACAATGCTACCCATGATTTAATTAAAAATATTCAATAGGATTTTGGGGGATTTGAAAAAATTATATGGAATGGGAACACATTATGGTATAAATATATATTATACCTCTGTAAGCATTTTCTCTTCAAATATAAAATCCTTCAGGAACTTCATACATATCCAATAGAAGGTTACTCAGGATTTTTGAAAACATATCATAGAATCAAACAAGATTTATTCTAGGAAGGAATCAAGAGGGATGTCTAGAAATATGTGTTTGAATGCATGGTATGTCAAAAAAATAGAATAAAAACCATTAAAACCCCAGGTCTTTTACAACCTTCGTCCATCCTTATCCAGTAGTGGGAAGAGGTTTCCATGGATTTCATCACTGGGTTAGCTCTGTATGAAGGTAAATATTTTTTTCATGGTAGTTATGAATTGACTCACCAAGTATGCTCATTTTTATATATCATAACCATTTTTTTCTAGTATACAATCTTCTATTTTTCTCAATATAGTTCAGAATTTACTTGGTACTCCAAGGACCATTGTAAGTGAGCAAGATCCCATATTTACTAGTATTTTTTATACTTAATTATTTTCATGCTTAGGCATCTAGTTAGTTCATATTTCATCCTATCATCCTCAATTTTATGGACAAATAGAGGTAGTCAAAAAAATTCTAAAATGGCATCTCCATTTTTTTGCTTCTAATAAATAGGATAGATGGGTTCATTGGTTGCCACTTGTTGAATGGTGGTATAATACTTCTATTCACATTTCATCAAAAATTTATCCCTTTGTGGACTTGTATATATATCACCACACATAGATCAATTCAATATTGAAGGTCTGTCCTAAGGTTTGAGATGTTGAGGAGCACATTCACCATCAATAGGAGATACTCTCTAGTTTGTGAGAAAATTTAGCTATGGCACAAAATCAAAAGAAGTAGAAAGTGGATTAATATTGTAATAAGTAGAATTTTGACATAGGTGATTTGGTATTTTTAAAATTATAACCATATAATCAGATTTTTATGAATAAATATAAAAAGGATAAAAAGTTATCTCCTAATTATTATGTCCCTTATCAAATCTTGCGTAAAATTGGTACTATGGCCTAAAAGCTGGAATTCCCCCAGTCCATTCACATATATATGAAATTCCATGTATCTTACCTAAATAATGTAATTGGACACAAATTTTATACTCAAATTGAGTTGACAAAATTATATGAGTAAGGTAGGGTTACTATAGAGCCTAAAGATATTCTTCAAACATACACTAAACAACTACAAATTAGAATGATTAAGGAGTATTTGATCAAATGGAAGAATATAAATTGTGAATATACAGCATGGGAGGATGAAAAATTCCTATAATGACATCCACAGTTGATTAAACATTGAGGACAATTTTTTTTGGAAGGGGAGGGGCATGCTACTCCCTTAACCTATGGCGTGTCTAGGAATATGTGGCTAACTTATGGCTTACATACCTCTTATATTATCTTGTCTTATTTCTCTCTATTCTTAGTAAGGTTATTATATGGAATAACCATGGATACTTAGAGTATATATAGTAGGTATTGGTTAGTACTTGATTATCATATTTCAAATTTTTATCTAATTACATTCTTGTGGAGGTTTCCCCCTTGAAGTGGCTTAATTATATTTATCAAACATTATGTTATTTTATCAATTATTATTGTGGATATGTTATCTATGTTCTCATTTATATGATATATTATTCTTTTGTGTGAGCATATAAGTAATTTAATTACATACACTAGGATGGATACCTACATCATCCTAAGACCCATTTGGGATTTGTAGGCAACGCTCAGATTATTCAAGGTTTTCTAAGGGTAGCTCAACTATTCCCCCATTTTATTATCTTATTTCCATCAAGTATATGTTTAAGAATAGGGTTATATATTTTATAGGTATTCAATAAATCTATTATAATCCATTATAGAATTAAGAAACACTTAAAAGAATTAGCACATACCCAGATTGAGGATTCAAGTGCACAGTCAACTAGGATGCAATTACAATCGCCAAACCAAGCTAGAATGAGACCCTGTCCTCCTAGCACAACCTTATCCTTACATACTTTGTAATTATATTTTTAGACTGACACTATTTTTAGGTATTATAAAACACTTTTTAATCACACTTAACCTTTGTATTCAACATAAATTTTTTTAGGGAGATAAGCATATTCTTAGGTTCATTTATTATTTTTAGAAAAATTCAAAATTTTGTAGCATACTATATTTTATTATTAGATATGTATATTCCAAAATTTTAATTTAAATAGTTTATATCTATTCATTTTATTCATCTCAATTTAAAATAGAATAAAAACTCTAGTGAACTTGTTATTTTTAGAACATAGATTGTTATTTGCTTGATTTTCGTTTGAGGATTTCAATAAATTTCTATAAATTCCTAACACTAAAAAAAACATCTTTCAATCTTGGATATATATTTGAAACATAACAATTTAAGTTATTCAACCTTGGATTTAATCTAACATTAAATAATTTTATCTTTTCACCTTAGATAAAATATGATATAAACGCTCTTTATTTCAACCATGGGTTGATTTTTTATTTCTATACACAAAAATATCTTTTATTTTATTTTATTTTTATTTTTATTTTATATTACTTTTTCTTGTTCTAGAAACTATGTTTAGGTAGTTTTAAAACTACGTAGTGCTTATCATGAAAGGTTACATGGTGTTCCATTTAAAGACATCATGGCATGATGGGTTTACCCTAATACTCATAACCATTGTATAACACTAAACATGAAGTTTAATTTTCACATACCTCATTATATATCATAAATTCCTATGGTCTATTATTTACACCATAAGAAGCTTATTTTATCCATTTTATTCATGGTGCACATTGGGATGACACTAAGCAATGAACTAGAAAGTATTATTAAGAGCCCATGTAATCATTCAACCCCTTGCCTAGATCACCCTTATACCTTGATTTTCTTGTATTGTATTTTTTGACCAATTTTGACCCCAAAGATCAAAATATCAACCCCTATTGGATTATTTTTTTGTCATGTCTTGTTAGCCATGATCATATTTTTGTCATGATTTATGAGGTCATCAAGTAGTCTTTCCAAAACCTTATTAGCATTGTTTAAGGTAAATTTGGAGAAATTAAGGTAATGGTTATTCTTGTTTTAGACTAGGTTAGTTATATCATGCTGCAATGAGACTTGGTCAAGTGGTGTCATGGGTCCCTATGTGTCTTTCAAAGTAATATTTTACCCGTCATCACCTTCTAATAACATTTAATTCATGTTTGTAAAGGTTAAGGTTCTTTTATGGACTTTAAGGTAATGTTTTATGAGGAAAAAGATGATTTTTGGATAATTTCAACATATGAAAAATCCTCCAAAATGAATCATCCATACTAACACTCTTTCTAGGGTCCTTGGAGTGGTAAAATAACTTCCATATATGTCATCAAGTTAAAAAGAAGTTAGAATCTTGGATTTCAATGCTTGACAGGTAGTTTTATGCACTTGTACACACTTCAAGAGTTCATATCCAAGTGAAAACATTAAAAAGGTGTCAATTTGGATTATATAGGACAAAAAAATGTTTAGATTATAGGTACATGTCCTAAAAGTGAAAAAGTCTTCCTTCTCTCCATAGCTCCATTGGTAATCTTGTAATGATAGTTTTCAAGTGGATGGTACGGGCAGGAGAGAGAGATTTAGGGGATGATATTTTTTCAAGAGGATGGGGTCTTAATAACCTTAAAATTTATGTCATTTTTTTGTATATCTATCCCCTCTCCTTTATGAACAATCACTAAGAAGACATGGTAGTCTAAAACTACTAGTCAGCGCCATAAGATCATTGTTTCTCCTCAAAATGGTAGTTTGAATATGGTTGAATGAATGAAATAAATTTAAAATGATATATAAGGTTTTTATAGGAATATTTCACATTTATCTAATTTTTTATTTCACACCTTTAGGCTTAGATTGACAAGAAAGCTCCATTTTTGCATATATGAAAAGATGATTGTCATTGTTCTTCATGGTTTCAAGATTTTCCATAGGTTTATAGTGAAGACAATGGATGTTTAAATTATTCACCACATTTTCAATCCATATAAATATATCCAATCATCTAGGTACATTCCATGCTAGTCTCCAAGTGTTATTCATTCTCTTGACTTGAAGATTGTGCATATGGGGCTGCCTATGTAATAGTGCTTTGAAAGATCTTAATCTTGCATTGTCAAAAGGTATGTGATGGTATTGAAATCATAATTAAGGTTATTAAGTGTGTCAAGATGTTTTATAATTCAAAATAACACCAAAATTGAATCAAAGATAGACCTAATACATCAAATGTAAACACATAGACATAATGATAAGTTTGAATAGTGTAAAACTTTTAGTCAGCATGAAGTAAAATTGAAGATGGACATATGAATTAAAGAGATTAAAATAATATTGTTTAATTAGGTTCAAAATTCATATCACTATAATTTAAATACTAATTTTATTATGAGAGTAAAGACCCAAATAGACCTATAGGCTGAGCGAAGAGAGTATACATGTATTGAACAAAGGAAGGTGATAATGTGTTTGAAGAGAGGTATAATGTGAAATATCCTCATAAAGATCCATCACCATCAATATATCAATGAGATAATTTATAAAATGAGGTTCCTAATTTTAATCTTAAAACTCTCACCAAATCACTATCTATAACCATTTTGTGGAAAGAGAGTGTATGTTGTGTGAAGGTGTAGGGTTTTGGGTCAGAGAAAGGTTATAAGTTGTCAATATAGTGGTAGTGATATTTTAATGATCAATAAATTTTATTATAACCTTGGACTCCAAACTATAACCAAGACTCCTAAATTATAGTCAAACAACTAATCACCACCTACAGGTCTGCTAGGAAGAACAGTTTTCAAGCTTAAAGAGCAAACCCAATACACATTGGGAGATAAGAGTTATGTGATTAAATAGTCAAGTAAATGAAATAATTTGAGGTTATGTAAAATTAAAATAATATCAGAGGATTCAATGACCAAACATGGGTCACTTAAACCTTGTATACACTCAACCAAACAAGCCTATAAGCTTGCTTGCCTTGTTAAGTGAAGAGACCTACTTATTTTTGAAGAAAAATTAATCTAAGGGGAAGAAGAAAATAATTAAAATTATTTTATAATGTTAATATAACCTTATATCCCTTAGAATTAAGTAATACAAGGTCAAGTTTTGACATAGTCTCTTAGGTCCTGTTAAACATAAGCCTACATACACAGTCTTGTGTGTCTCTTGTGTGTGAAGAGTTTGATTGAATTAAGGTAAGATGAGGAAATACAAGACATAAGAAGTTTATTAATATTTTCAAGGAAAATTTTTTAAATGGTTACTTAGGCTACAATAAACCATTCATAATATATAATCCCTTTGTGAACTCAACCAAGAGATATAATGATGTTATTTAAGCTTGTGTGTCTCAGAATGGTGAAGGGTTGCTTTGTTTAAGATGATATAATAACATAAGGACTCTAAGTAGGTGATAGGGACTCCATAAAAACATTTTATACGGTATTTAACCTCTTTAATAAATATAAAAGTATCTAAAATAGCCAATGAAGGTTTCTTGTAGTGTTATGCTCATAGACCTTAGGCATCAACTACTAGTGATCATGGCATGTCTAAAGAAGAAGGATGGAAGAAGACCATTTGAACATGGAAGGGTGAGTACTATAAACCTTATTATGTCATTGAAATATCAAGATAAACTCAATATATCTCTCTCAAACTTGTTTTATCTCTAGCCCTCACAAATGAACACTCAACCACCCAAGAGGCTATCAACTTCTGTTGGAAGTATTGTCATTGATGTAAAAGGTATAATATTATTGGTGAAAAAGGACCCATAGAATTTATTGTCTAAAGGTGTTTTTTAATGATCATATTTTAGCTAAAGTATGTTGATATAAAGTAAATATTAATAAATATATTTTTGGTTGCATAAAGTCAAAAGAGGGCACATGAAGAAGTCAAAGAGTCACGAGATAAAGAAAAAAGAAGGAAGAGATGAATTTTCCCATGAAGGGTCACCTTTAGGAATTCAAAAAGTCACCAAGTGAAGATAAAAGAGGGAAGGGCACATTTTTACATGAAGAGTCACCTTGAGCAATTTGAAGATTCACCAAATAAAGACAAAAGGGGAAAGGATGAATTTGCTCATGAAGGGTCACCATGTGACTTTTAAAATGAAAGGATTCAAAGGGTAATGAAATTTTGGTGTAATTTTCCATGTGGATTGAAGAGTCACAAAGGGTGAATTCCAAAGGTCATTTGAAAAGCTATAAAAGGAGGCTTAGGAAGTCATTTTATATATGCAAGATAGTGCATGGTTTGTAATTATTTTATATAAGAAAAGAGGAGAGAAGAGAAAACAATATAGTAGAGTTCTATCATTTTTTTAGAAGACAAAATTTAGAGATAGTTGTATTTTACATAAGAGGGGTTGGTGCTCCTATGGGTTGGTGCTCACAAATAGTTGTTGTGTTGGTGCTTATCAAAGGGGTTGGTGCTCCTTCAAGTTAGTGCTTGAAAACTTTGTAATTTGAGTTGGTGCTCATTCATATACTTGAGATTTTTCTTCATGATTTTTTTCCACATTGAGTTTCCACGTAAAAATCCAATGTCCTCTCTCTCTTTTATGTGGTGCATCTTAGTATTTCAATTTTATTACATATCTTAAATGTATGATTAAGTGGTTAAAGAAAATAAATCAGATTAAGTAAAATATTTAAAAGATATATGATATACTTATTCACCCCCTCTCATTATATCCTATGCTTAAAAATTGGTATCAAAACAAGTTTTTTTGGAAAGGGTTTAATAGCTTGAAGGTAGATTGGGGAAATCATGATGGCTGGATCACATGAAGGCTTTTATATAAATAAGGAACCTTTGTTTGATGGGAAAAATTATGCCTTTTGGAGCATAATGATGAGGACTTACTTGATGACACTTGGATTTGACATTTGGCAAGCAGTGATGGAGTAATGTGAAGAGCCACATACACTTGTAACTAATCTTATAGAAAAGAAGGCAAGTGAAAATAATGCTAAAGCTTTAAATGACATTTTATGTGGTTTATGTGAATAATAATTTATTATTGTTATGCAATGAAAATATTCTCATGAGACTTGAGTAAATCTTGAGAATATTTACAAAGGTGATGCAAAGGTTCAGCAAGCTAAGCTTCAAACTTTTAGAAGATAGTTTGAAAGTTTGAATATGGAAGAGGAAGAAAATATAGCAAGTTGTCTTTTGAGGTTTGATCAAATAGTTAATCAAATTCAAGGCCTTGGAGAAAAAATGGAAGAGTCAATGGTAGTACAAAAGGTTTTGATATTTCTACCATTGAGATATGATGCAAAGGTATCAGTAATTGAGAAGATGAAGGATCTAGCCAAAATAAAGATGGATAAACTACATGGTATTCTTATGGCATATGAGATGTGGACTAAATAAGAGAAACCTTCAAAGAGGTAAGATAATTTCAAGACATAAAAAAAGACAAGGCTAAGATTAAATATTCAAATGATAGCTCTAGTGATGGGGAAGATGAAAATGGAGCTCTATTCATCTGCAAGCCTAAAAAGGGCACAGGTAAATATCAAAGAAAGTTACCATTTAAATGTTTTAAATGTGGTAAGATTAGAAATTTTGTAGATAAGTGCCTAGATAAAAATAATGGTGATAATGAAGAAGGAAAGCCTACATACAAGAATAAATTGGATTTGAGAATAAGAGTTTATATTCTAAAGATCCTAGCTCAGCCAAAGATAGTAGAGTCAATGACTCAGATGAAGAAGAGATTTTATTCATGATCATACATGAAGATGCATTTGTAATCAAAAGTATAGATGATCAAAAAGAGAAACGTGATGAAGTTGAGGTGAATCTAGAAGGAGAACTCATTTTTGCCTTAAAATAATTAAAATCTCTTGAGAAGAAGAATCAAATATTGAAGCTCTAAATCAATAAAAATGAAAAGGATTCAAAGAAAATAATTGAATATCTACAAGCACACATTGAAAAATCCAAAAATAATAAAGAAGATCTAACAACTTAATTATATAAAGTAAGAGAAGAATGTGAAAAGTATGTTGTTGAAATTACCTCTTTAAAAGAAGATATCAAGAAAACAAATAAAGCAGTCAATGATAAAGTTGTCAATGATTCAAAATTTGAGAATATCACTAACATGTTGAATAATATATTAGAAAGTCAAAAATCAATATCAGATAAGATAGGTATTAGATTTAAAAATAAAAAGAGCTATGTTAAATCCCTTATAAAAGAGGAAATAAAAGGGGAAGAAGTTAAGAATGCAGAGGACAACTCAAATAAAGAAGGCTAGAAAGAACAGAGCTACAAAAGACAAATATGTCAAAGATACACAAATCAGAATAGATTCTATTATCATGGTTACTATTTTTATTGTAATGGTTATGGTCATAAGAAAATAGAATATTGGAAAAGAGCTAATAATTTTAGAAACAAGGAGAAGGAAACTCATGCAGAGTCAAATAGAAGCCACAACTCTTTTGTTCCTCTATCAAGCTTTGATGAAGAGGCCATAGTATGTTACAAGTGAAATAGTTTTGAACACATAGCCCATCATTGTAGAAGTGTGTTAGAGTCAGTCAAGAAGGACCAAAGTTTCAAGGCTCCATTCATAAAGAAGAAACTTTAGATAGGTTCATGGTAGAAGAAACAACCTATAAATTATATGTTAGTTTAGATAGCTTTGCATGCAATAAATGAAGAAAATCCATGGTTCATTGATAGTGGATGTTTAAGGCACACGATAGGAGACAAGAGCAAATTCATAACTCTAACAAAGATCAATGGTGGCATAGTGAAATTTGGAGACAATACCACTGCTAAAATAGCTAGAAAAGGTACATTAAATTTAGATAATGGTAAAACTAAGACTAAAAATGTTCTGTATGTAGAATGTCTTAAGCATAATTTGTTGAGTATAAGTCAAATGTAGGATCAGGGATACACATTAAAGTTTTATGTAGAAGGTTTTGAAATTAGGAGAAAATATTCATATGTGTTGATTGTAGATGCTCAAAAGACATGCCATACTTTATATATGTTCTTAGATATCAAAGGTCAAAGATGTTGTTTAAGTTAGGTTGAGGAAAGTTGTCTATGGTATAGGAGAATGGGATACAAATTTTGACAATCTTGTCAACATCAGCTAGAAGAAATTAGTTAGAGATCTTCCAATGATTACAAAGCCCTCCAACACACTTTGTGAACCATGTCAGCATGGGAAGTAGGTCAGAAGATGGTTAAACACAAAATAATACTCGACTACTCACATGTTAGAGCTTGTTCACACTGATCTGTGTGGACCTACCCAAACTCAAATTACTCAAGGTGAGAAATACTTCATGTTGCTTATTGATGATTTTAAACATATGACTTGTGTGATGTTTTTGATTTAAAAACTAGAAGCTTTTAGCCACTTCAAAGCACTCAAGACTTTAGTTGAGAATGAAACTAGTTTGAATATTTAAGTGCCTGAGATTAGATCAAGGAGGAGAATTCATGTCAGATAATTTTATTGATTATTGTGAAGACCATGGGATAAGGAGACATTATTCAATATCCAGAAATCCACAACAAAATGAAATAGTTGAATGGAAAAATAGAATAGTTTAGGAGATGGAAAGGATGATGCTAAATGAATCCAAGATACCATATAAATATTGGAGAGAGGTAGTAGGCATAAAAATTCATATCTAGAATAGAGAATTGTTGAGAGTCAATAGTGACAAGACTCCTTATGAGATATGAAAATACAGACCATCTACTATTAATTATTTTACATTTTTTGGTAGCAGATACTTCATAAAGATAATCAATAAAAAATTGGGTAATTTTGAATATAAAATAGATGAAGGTATATTTATTGGATATTTTTGAAAAATTAAAGCTTATAGATGTTATAACAAAAGAACCAAAAATATAGTTGAAAGTTCAAGTGTCATGATAGATGAAGATGTAGCACAAAGAGATAATGATCTAGTAAACACTCCTAAAATCATTGAAGAAGAAGATTTTGAAGAATCAGATGAAGATGAGAAGGAGAAAAACGTCACCAAGACCCCATCCAAATATGTTTAGAGAAATTATAATGAGAGTGACATCATCAGGAACATAAATGAAGAAGTTCACACTAGAAGGATGATGTTAAGTGAATCTGAGCAAGTTAATTTTTCTTTTTTATCTAAAATTGAGCCTATAAATTTTTTAAAAGCTATATATGATGAGCATTGGGTTAAAGCAATGGATGAAGAATTAAATTAGATAGAAAAGAATGATACTTGGGAATTAGTGCCCAGACTAAAAGATCAAAATGTGGTAGGAACAAAATGGGTATATAGAAATAAGTTGAATGAATATGGTAAATGTACCAAGAATAAATAAAGGTTAATATGTAAAGGATATGCTTAGATTGAGGGTATAGATTTTGAAGAAACTTTTGCACCAGTGGTAAGGCTAGAGGATATTATAATGTTTTTTGCATATGCAGTGTTTAATAATTTCAAAGTGTTTCAGATGGATGTCAAGTTTGATTTATTAAATAGGAATCTAGAAGAGGAGGTGTACATTAAATAACCTAAGGGATTTATTCTCTCAAATGATAGTAGCCATATATGTAGATTGAAGAAAGCACTGTATGGATTGAAACAAGCTCCCAAAGCTTGGTATGCAAGGCTTGATAAGTACCTACAGGATCAAATTTTTAAGAGAGGTTTTGTTGATAATAATCTCTACATCAAAATATAAGGTGAGCATCAGTTGATTGTTTTGTTATATGTTTATGACATAATATTTGGAAGAAACATTAAAAATATGACAAAAGAATTTTTTGATAATATGCAAAAATAATTTGAGATGTTTATGCTTGGATAATTGTCATTTTTCTTAGGGTTGCAAATATTTAAGTTAGATAAAGGAATTTTCATATCTCAAAATAAATATGCCAAGGAAACATTGAAAAAATTTGGTTTTGAAGATTGTGTACCAATTGGCACACCAATGGGTATAGGGAACAAGGTCAGTAAGGATGAAGATTCACTTGTTGTAGATCAATCTTTGTATATATCTATGAGTGGTAGTATTTTGTATTTGATAGCATTGAGTCCAGACATCATGCATGCAGTAGGCATGGTTGTGAGATATTAGGAAGCCCCAAAGGAGAGTCATGTTTAGTTGGTGAATAAAATATTCAAATATGTCAAGGGGAGATTGGATTACGGATTGTGGTATCCCATAGGTAGAGATTTCACTTTGGTTGCTTATACAGACTTAGATTGGGTAGGTTGTTTGGATGATAGAAAGAGTAAAGTGGAGGAGCTTTCTTCCTTGATGATATCTTAGTATCTTGGCTAAGTGTTGATGTAGTGGATTGCACCCTAGGCAGGAGGCTAAGCTCTTGCCTTCCACATGCAATAATGGAAACTCCCCTCTTGCTTGTGGGAAAGGGCAAAACTGGGGGGAGAGTCTCTAGATAAGGGCTAGCTCCCTTTGATGCATCTGAGTTATTCCAGTAAGTTACTAATGCGTATATATGTATAAAAAGGGGGGTGAAAAGGGAGAAGGACACTGAAAATAATAGAACCTAACCTAATAGGGTGATGCACCAAATAAGTTTGATCTACTCACTCTTACACTCTGACCATGAGAAACACATACATACACTTTAACTGGTAAAAGGACCAGTCTGCAAGGGATTGACAGGGAGGATTTAATGGGAAAACACAGTAAAGGGACTTATCATAGGTGTTGTTAGAAGAGCACAATGTTTGACAGTCTTCTTATACTTATGTGATCCAAGCACAACTCTTCTTATCACCTGTAAGAAAGGTGTTTTACATACACCAGGTGTGTTGGTATCGACCTTGTGAAAGCATCAAGGACAATGACTGAACACAAGACTAACACTCAGACACACTCAGAGATATATGCAAGCAGAATAGAGGTAAAATTGTGTCTCTTTTTTATTCCAAGTGAAAAATAGCAGGGCTTCACCTTATAATATGAGAGATATCTCTTCTTGAATGAGAAGTCTATAATAAATAGAGGAAGAAGGAGGCCTTTTAGTGCCCCTGTTACAAGCTACCCATGTGCACTCTGAGCATTGGGAAGAGGAAAGCCATTCAAAGGTAATGTTATGTCAGCGTTTGCTTCAAGGTGAAATTATGGGCCACGCCATTTATCTACAAAAGACTGCTCCTTTAAGGCATTCCACAGCTTGCCTACTAATTAATATAAAATGGGGAAAAGATGGGTCACACCGTTCACCATCTGTTCATGCCTCTTGGTAATCAATTGGTGGACATGATTTCAATTGCAAAAATAACTCGCCTCTTCTTTGCCACCTGGGTTGCCTTCTCAGTTTCTGCTCCTTCGTCTCTCGGGTTACTTTTGCTAGTTCTTCAGCTCTCTGGACTTTAGTCTTTAAATTCCTTCAAGTTTGTGCCATTTTTTTGAAAACCAATGGTTATTCCATTCCTGCAAAGTTGACGTCTATGTGCCCGTCACTTTAAAACTTATAAGGTACTTTGAAATGTAGATGTCGACATGTGGCAGCTTCCACTGAGTTGATGATGGGATACGTGGTAGTATTCACTTGACTGTAGAAACTCTCTAGTTGCCTTAGAAATATTTGGGACTCATTTGATTCTCGCAAACAATGACACTTGGCACACTCTGCATAGCCTTTAGCAGCTTATCGGAGCCCACCACAGTCTTCTCTTGAATAACAAAGCTGAAAGGAGAAACCTGCAAAAGTTGACACGTGGCCAATTCCACTTTCTCCTTTCCTTGATGATTCTTGTGTGCCTTTTGTTTGGGTTCCCTTTGCAAGGGTTCTCTGCCCTTCACAAGGGCACTTGTCTTTTGTCTTTAGGACACTCCGTTGAACCAAGTTGTTGAACCGACTGATTGAACCAAAAATGGTTCAATAGTTCAATGGTTCAACACTGTGTGCCACTCATTTTCCAAACCGGGCCTTCGAATCTACTGCTTGAACCAAATGCTTAAACCTAGAAAGGTTCAGTGATTCAATGGTTCAATGCTTCACGCCATTTGTTGAACTTTGTCGATTAAAACCAAGCCCCTTTGAACCTTCCACAATGAACCAAGGTGTTGAACCAAGCGATGAACTGAGGCATTGAACTAAAACTATTGAACTCAGTTGTTGAACCAAAACAATGAACCAAGTGATGAACCAAGGCCAATGAACTTGAGCTTTGAACCAAAGCGTTGAACTCTACCATTGAACCAAAGCATCAAACTCTTTGATTAAACCAAGTGATGAACCAAGGCAGATGAACTTAAGCTTTGAACCAAAGCATTGAACTCTTTGATTGAACCAAGTGATGAACCAAGGCCGATGAACTTAAGCTTTGAACCAAAGCGTTGAACTCTTCGATTGAACCAAAGCGTTGAACCAAGGCATTGAACCGGTTCAATGGTTCAATGATTCAAAGATGCTAACTTTGGAAAGGTCATGTTGTTGAACCACTTTTAGCTCTGTTCCTTGAAAATTTTTTCTGACAGGAGTTCGAAGAAGCTTTGTAAAACCTTGCACTCTTTGAATTGGTTCTTCACCTGCCGAAAGAAATGCCTGCAAAGTCTGAAAGAAATGCCTACAGAGTCTGTAGAAATGCCTACAGAGTCCGTAGAAAAGCCTGTAGAATCCATAGAAATTTATAGACTTGTGCAAAATCAAAAAAATAAACTGGCTCAGAACAATAAGGAAAGAAGGGGAGACCGATTTTGGCTTGGAGGGCCAAAATGGTCAACACTAAGCAAGAAGCATAATTTAGTATCACTTTCTACAACTGAAGAAGAATATATTTCAGTAGTGTTGTGTTGTACTCAAATCCTTTGGATGAAGCAAAATTTAGAAGACATCAAGGTAAAAAATGATGAACCTATTTCTATTTTTCATGACAACACAAATGATATTAATATTTCTAACAATCCAATGATGCCTTTAAGAATAAAACATATTATTATCAGATACCAATTTTTGAGAGAGTGGGTTATAGATTAGTAGGTTAAGTTGGAATATATCAGTACTATATAATAAATTACAAATATTTTCACAAAGGCACTACCAAAGGACACATTTGAGTATCTATGAGAGAAGTTGGGATTAATTTCTTTTACTTCCTATCATTGAGGATCAACATCAGTTAAGGGGGAGATAAGAGTTAGCTCCAAGATAGACCCTTTGCCATTGATGTCAAAGGGGGAGAAGTATAGAAACAATTACAAGTATAGAAATAGGTATAGGTAAAAAAATAGGTATAGGGAATAGGTACATGATGCTAAAATAAGGGGGAGTTACTATATGTTTTTGTTGGTAGTATGGGTAGTTTGGCAGTACAAGTTTTAGGATGTGAAAGTTTGAATTTAAAGTTGTCATCAATGATAAAGGGGGAGATTGTTGGAAATATTGTCATTGATGTCAAAGGTCTAACATTATTGGTGACAAAGGCCCCATAACTTTTATTGTCTAAAGGTGTTTTTTAATGATCATATTTTGGCTAAAGTATGTTGATATTAATTAAATATTAATGAATAGATTTTTGGTTACATAAGGTCAAAAGAGGGCCCATGAAGAAGTAAAAGAGTCATGAGATAAAGACAAAAGAGGGAAAGGATGCATTTTCCCATGAAGGGTCACCTTGAGGAATTCCAAGAGTCACCAAGTGAAGACAAAAGAGGGAATGGCACATTTTTCCATAAAGAGTCACCTTAAGGAATTTGAAGAGTCACCAAATAAAGATAAAAGGGGAAAGGATGTATTTTCTCATGAAGGGTCATCATGTAACTTTTCAAATGAAACGATTCGAAGGGTCATGCAAGTTTGGCACCATTTTACATGTGGATTGAAGAGTCACAAAGGGTGAATTCCAAAGGTAATTTGGAAAGAAATAAAAGGATGCTTAGGAAGCCATTTTATATATGCAACATAGTGCATGGTTTGTAATTGTTTTATATAATAAAAGAGGAGAGAAGATAAAGAGATATAGTAGATTTCTATCATTTGTTGAGAAAGCAACATTGAGAGATAGTTGTGTTTTACATAAGAGGGGTTGGTGCTCACAAATAGTTATTATTTTGGTGCTCAACAAAGGGGTTGATGTTCTTACAAGTTGGTGCTTGTGAACTTTTTAATTTGAGTTGGTGCTCATTCATATACTTGAGATTTTCTCCATAGTTTTTTCTCACATTGGGTTTCCACATAAAAATCTTCTCTCTCTCTCTCTCTCTCTCTCTCTCTCTCTCTCTCTCTCTCTCTCTCTCTCTCTCTCTCTCTCTCTCTCTCTCTCTCTCTCTCTCTCTCTCTCTCTCTCTCTCTCTCTCTCTCTCTCTCTCTCTCTCTCTCACGTGTGGTACATGTTACTATTTTAGTTTTATTGCATATCTTGAATGTATGATTACATGTTTAAAAAAAAAAAATTAGATTAAGTAAAAAATTTAAAATATATATGATATACAGATTCACCCCCCTCTTAGTATATCCCATGCTTAACATCTTATAGTGTTATGCTCATAGACCTTAGGCATCAACTACTAGTGATCATGGCATGTCTAAAGAAGGATGGAAGAGGACAATTTGAACATGGAAGGGTGAGTATTATAAACCTTATTAGGTCATTAGAATCTCAAGACAAACTCAAGATAACTCTCTTAGACTTATTTTATCTCTATCCCTCACAAATACACACTCAACCACCCAAGAGGCTATCAACTTCTACTTGGATATTTCATGACAAGGTGAATGTTAGTATTGACATTTTGGCCTCACAAGGCCAAATGTCAACCCCTACCATTAAAAACTTTCATAAGACCAACCTTTTAGTTTATCTATAATGTCCAAGCTTGTCATGATATCATGGATGTATTTTGAGAGTCTTGTGAGAGGTCTTATGTTGTCTTAGAGCCTATTTATATCATCACATATCACAACTACCTTAGGCCTATTTGATGATGTATTAGGTGTCATGGTGATAGTGTAATATGTAGGAATTTATCACTATCCTTCTCAAGTCTATGAGTATGGTCTACACAATGTCTGGAAAGATTAAGGTCTCCTTGCAAAAGTTATGGTATTTTAGAAAGATTAAGGTTTCTAATCCTTGGTGTTTTAGATTTGTTTAAGTGCTTTCATGAAGAGTGAAATTTTCTAGTGGGATGTAAGAGTGGTTAGACCTTGTTTTAAGTCATGTACATAGTATGTTCTAGGTCATTATTTATGATGCACTCATTTATGCCAATTCACACCTTAGTTCACCCTCATAAGCTATCAAGCACCCTCAAAATGCCTCATATAAACTTTTTTGTCTTGTAAACCATTGAAAATTGGGAGTGTTTGAATAAAATAACATTATAAGAGGTATTTATAGTGTCCCTAAGCCTCCATTAAGCATTTCACATCACATAAAGCCATTTTTAAGACCCATACCCACCTTCTTACTAGCCATATTCACCCCACACATGCTAAGAGGTGTCCTTTCAACTTACCTCTACTGTACCATCAATTTGAAATGTCATTTGACTTGTGTTTTCCTCTTCTTTACCCTAAAATGTTAGTTCAAGGTCAAATCATGGGGAAAAATAGTGAAAATGGTGTTTTTAGGTGTTTCTTACATATTGTACATAATGGTATAGATAGGTCAATATAAGTGAAGTCAATTAATATAGAGGATTTAAATGTATATGTTTATAAAAACTTTTAAGGTCAAATAAGGTATAAAAGGTCCTAAATTGTTATTCTTTCTTCAATGGCTTCCTTAGTAGATCAGACAACCCTTTAGGTTTATGCATAGTATGGGCATGAGAGAGAAGATCATGAGCTATTATATTGGGTATAATAATGGGGTCCTTTGACCTTCCAGTCATGGGAATTGGTTGTAATTTTACTCCCCTAATCTTTATAAATAAATGATAAGAATTTGAGTGATCTAGTTACTATCCTCATCTATATAGGATAGAAGGATGAGGATAGTTTCATTGAATTCCTTTTCATTTTGATCAAATTAATATATATTTATAGTGATTAAAGTATTTAATATATTATTTATGGCCACCTAAAAATTTGGTTCACTCTTGTGTGCATCTGAAAGTGAAAAAATGTCTAAACTACTAATGTCTACAGGTTGCAATCAAGATTTCCATGGTGAGATTGAATACTTAGTGTATACACCTAAAGGTGAATATTATTGAAGGTTAATCAAAGTGTCTTGAAGTGATTCATGCCTAATTGATTCAAAAGTTATATATTCATGTAGACCTATAGCTCTAATGGTGCCTCTAAGACTACCTATGTGTATGAGTTTGTGTAAGAGAAGGCATTCTACTATACACGATGAATTTAAAGTTGTCAAACATAGTAAAACATAACATGGAATGTTCCATACCAACTTATTCATATCTCAAGATTAACAAGATTAATCATAGTTCACTATCCCAAGGAATCACCATTTACCTTCCCTTAAGTACCTTCATAGTCTTGTATCACATTTTGAGGTTGTTTAGAAAATGTTAAGGTTTTTACAGAGTCCTAGGTTTCTAATTTTCACCATATATGTTTCATTGATGCTCTAAAAAGGTTATGTTCTATTATAAATGTATGTATATATTATATGAAATCAAAAATGCATCATGTATATAAATCAATCCTAAGTCACAAAAAATAGATCATACCATACACTTTCGATTGGGGTCAAATTTATTAAGTAGGAACATGACCAATATGGAGATCCACTAAAACTCATTATGAGATCTCTTACCATAATACATTATGATAGGGAGGGTTCCAAAGCCTTCAGTCAAGAACAATCATGCAATATTCCTAAGGGGTTCCTAATTTTTGATATTTCACTAAACTAATAATAAGTAAATTAAATCTAATCTAGTGCTCACCAAAGCTTATGGAAAAACATGAGGGCTTAGTAAACAATCAAAACATGTATATGAGAATCTTAATTAATCTATGTATAAGTAAGACCCTAATACATAAAATATGAAGAGTAATATTATTCAAATCCAATACTTATGCTACTTCTATCTATGAAAGAGAGGAGCAAAGTTAGAGAATACTTACCTGAATAGTGAACCTGTCGAGACTCAATCTCTCCCTTGGCTAAAGGGGATTTGAAAGAGGTTTTTTTGGTTTTAAAGATCACTAAGAAATGCCAAAGCATCCAAGACTTATCCACAAGACTAGATTCTCCAAGTAGAAACCCTAAGTTGAGGCTCTTCAAGTAGAATGGTAGAAGAGTAGATTGTAAAGAAGCATGAGTGAATAATAAATCTTGATTGCAAATTGAAATAATGATGAAATGATATTGAATATATATGTGGATTTGACACTTAACCCACCTAAAAATATTGGCTGATAGGGTTGACCTAGTTGGCCTAGAAAAATTTTGAACAATAATTCACTAGGTCATGAGCTAGGTCAACCAAAGGCCAAATTAGTTGCTAAGTGAAAATCACCCAAAAATATACAGGGTTGACACATTATACCCAATAAAATAAACTAATAAAAAAGACTCAAGGTGATGAAAAAAGGGATGGAAAGTGGGAAAATATTGGAGGAGTGTTTAACAGAGGAGTAATAGCTTAGGGAATGGTTTTTTGGAGTTGGTTATATTGGTAATAAGTGTCAATAAGGGACAATAATCCTACTAGTCTACCCACCACTTTCTTGGT
Source organism: Torreya grandis (assembly GCA_037957365.1). Lineage (NCBI taxonomy): Eukaryota > Viridiplantae > Streptophyta > Pinopsida > Cupressales > Taxaceae > Torreya > Torreya grandis. Next base: position 1,002,842 of record JARHVA010000219.1, on the reverse strand, counting down.
GTACCCTTTAAGACATGCACGCAAAGAGATTGAGTCTCGATGGGTTCTTACAAGATGTAAAGCATCAGTATTTGATAAATTTTAAAAATATTATGTGTTTACATATGCCCCACTTGAAGCTTATCATGTGTCACTAAGGTGCAATAGGGGATGATGTTTCATGAAAGAATATAGGAAAACATAACATTGATGCTAAAAAATGTTGTAGTATTTTAAAGCATAAAATAATTGAAATTAAATGACTAAAATGTAAATAACTAAAAATTAAATGTGATGCATACTTTGACTTACCTTTATTATTAGATGATTGTCTACTATGTTGTTAGTTTTGATTATGTAGGGTGCAAAGTCTACTTTTGACAAACATAAGAATACAAAACTAAAGACAAAAAACAAACAAGCACATAAAATCCAAGATAAATAGTGCTATGTGGATGGGATGTACTTGAAAATTCAATAAGATGGGGTGGTAAGTGCTATGTTAGACCAAATGACCAAGTCAAAATAAGAGTAAATCAGGTAACCAAAAATTCAAGGCTACTAAAGACCAAAAAAATCAAATAAGTAAACCTTAAGTAAGAAAGATAAACTCACCAAGTCAAACCAAGGATACATGTCAAAAAGGATGGTAATCAAATAGTGATGTAAAATTAAAAAACAAGGGTAAAAAAATATTGATGAGTGAGCAGTAACAATCATTATCTCACACAATAATGGGAAAAGGTACATAAAAATGGAAAAAACCATTTTTGAGTGAGAAGTAATAGGCCAACCTCACTCAGCAATGGAAAAATGTACGAACTCAGGTGCCCATAACATAAGGGTAGTACAATAATTAAAAATGGTAAAAATAATCAAAACAAGTCTAGGAATGTAGTTTTATGGTATATAGAAGGTAATCCATAGTTTCTCAAACATGTTGTTTCACTATAAGGATAGACAAAATTGAAACAAAGTAGTGCTGACATGTTTTTAAGAGATGATTAAGAAGGGAATAAATAAGAAGAGAAAAAAAATTGGAATCACACATGCCTGTCAAGGAGGGAAATGAAATTGGAGGGGAGAATGAAGTAAAAACCAAGGTAAAGGAACTTTTTATCAAAGTCAAGACATACAAATTAGGTTTGTCAAAACAAGAGGACTTTTAACCTTAAGGAATTTAAATAATGTCTCTTAGTCACACAAGACTTAGGTCAAAAAATGAAGTATATATATCATCCTATGAAGGCTATATGCATGAAAATTAAAATGGACCTACCTTCTCACAACATTTTCCCCATTCCTTAGGACCCCTTATAGAGTTGTCAGTCTACTGTGAAGATTGGGTGCTTGCATGAGAAAGTAGGTAGTACCATAGAGTTTTTTGAATTCTCCTATTCCAATCTACTATCCTACCACACCCCAATGGACCTCATCTCTATGTGAGGCCAATTATGGAGTTTGAGCTTTGATTATAGATAGGAGATGTGCTTGTAATCACATATTTTTGTGTGATATTAAATTTTGATATTTGTATGTTGTTTTTTTTTAAATTATTACATTTTGTTTCAAATGATTTGGATTTTAACTTTTCTGATGGAATTTTCTATTCCTCCTTCATAAAAATTTGGAAGACCAAACATGGGTTCTAAATATGACTTTCATTTTAATACTTGGGACTTGATTTCTAAGAGATAGAACTTCAAAGAGCATGGGGTTTAAGAGTATCGTAAATGTAGGTGAAATAAAAGTGCTATCTTTACTTTGACCTTGTTTTATCCAATTAGGAGTGAAAGGAAAGGAAATCAACAAGAATGACACATGGAACAATTTAAAATACTTGAAATAAAAAAAAATGTGATAGAGAGTGAAAAAGGGATTCAATGATAATAAAAATTGATTCCTTATCATAAGAGTGAGGGAAATGGAGGAAAACATGCTAACATAGTTTTTTGAGCAAATTTCATCTATCAAAAGAAGCAAAATCTAAATATAAGAACAAGGATCAAAAACACATTTTTATAAAAGGAATAACATGATGGTAATTTTATGAGGAAGGCTAGGTCTTATCTATGGTCTTACACTACAACTCATAAAAGATAAACCCACGAGGGTGCCAACTAAGTATTGGAAAACTAAATGAGATAAGAAAATGATGGTATTTGTGAGGAAGGCTAGGTCCTATCCATGGTATTATAATATAATGCACAAAAGAGAAATCCAAGGGGTGTAAAAAATGTGTAAAAATAATATGAAAATAAAGAAGACTATGGTACATCATGAGGAAGACTGGGTCCAAATCCATAGTTTTACAATTTGAATCATGACAGAAAAGGGGAAACCAAAAGACCAAAAAGGAAAGACTAAAGGTTTGTAATAAGAGATAACTATTGCAGAGGGAGAGATCCATGTAATTAACCTATAAAAAGTGTTATATATATGTAGATAGAAAGCATAAAAAATAAGGGAAGGATTTAGGTGAAATACTTTTTGAAGAATTGTGTGTTGGTGGGTTCTTTGAAAACATGGCCTTCATTAGTTTGAATTCAATGGGTACTTGGACCAAGAATATCTTTGATTAAATAGGGAAACAACCATTTTTGGGCATATTTACCTTTTTTTTATCATGGGTGTAATCTAATTTAAGGATAAGATCACCAACATTAAATTTGTGAATTTCAACACGTTTGTTATGTTGTTTGGCAATATGAGCCATGTATTAGCAATTATGTTATAAGGCAAAAAGATGGTGTTCATAAAGGAGATCAAGAGCATGAAAGTGAGCATTACATAATTATGCATCAAGAATGATACCATGAATAGATATACAGAGAGAGGGACACTCAATTTATAATGGAATAACTAACTCAAAACCATAGACTAGAGAGAACGGTGTTGCCCCAGTGGTAGTACATATGCTAGTTTGATAGGCCCAAAGAGAAGGATAGAGGTGAATGTGCCAATCCATGTAGGTTTCATGAATTGTCTTTTGGATTTTTTTTTTTGAAAATTTTTTTAGTAGCCTTGGCTTATTCATTGCATTGTGGATGATAAGGCATGGATAATTTGTGATTGATCTTGAATTTAGCACAAAGTTGTTTAACATCCTTATTTTTGAAATTACCACCATTGTATAAAATGATAGTATGGGGAACACCAAAGTGGTAAATGATTTGATTAAGAATGAATTTGGAGATGGTGTTGCAAGTGAAATTAACAAGGGGAATGACTTCAACCCATTTGGTAAAATATTTGGTAGCGATGATGATAAAAACACACCCATGTTGAGACTAAGGTAATTTGCCGATGAAATCTAATCCCCAGATGGAAAATATCCATGGAGATTTGATAGTTTAAATCTCAACTATAGGTGAATGAATTAGATCATCATGAAGTTGGAAACGAGTAAATTTGTTAGTGAACTTTAATGCATCCTTTTTAATATTAGGTTAAATTATCCCATACGTAGGCATTTATGGGTTGTAGAATGTTTGCTACAATGGCCACAACAAATTCCCCCATGTACTTATTCAAGAAGAAGAGGGGCCTCATCTTGCATAACATAATAGATAAAGGTACCTTCATAATTTTGATAATAAAGTATTTTTATCAAAATACATATTTGAAAGCTTATTTACAAATATGTATCATTTTGTGAGAGTCTAAGTTATGAGGATAAGTTTGGTGTTCCAAAAATTGAATGATGTCTTTATACCATGGGATTTTTTAAATGGTAACAACCTTGATGTGGAAGATAATTTAATTTGGTGGTTAAGTATAGGATGGGTATTTTATTATTTTTATAATAAAATTAGTATTGAAAATAACTTGGTGGGGATGAAAGAGAGAAGCTGAAGAAGCCAACGAATCATTAATGGAATTTTGATCTCGAGGGATAGGCTCAATAGTGAAAGAGATGAAATTCTTAGTGAGAGTGGTTGTAATTTTATTTGTTAATCACCATTTATTTTATGATAAATAAGATGGGAATCACCTAAAACATGTAAATATTGAATGTCTAGAGAGCTTCATATTTGACCATATTATTGGTGACATCAAAGGTGAATCTAAAAGATAAAGGAATGATTTTACCAAGAGGAATTGTGAGAATTTAACCTATCCCAACTCCTTTAATGAATTTAGCACCATAAAAATTAAGGGTATAAATATCCTCATGTAAGTCCACAAAAATTTTAGGAAGTTCTTTGATAACTACTTTAGGTTTAGTAGTATCATGGGAAATAGTGGATTCATCAAGATTATTGGCTTCAAGATCAATGGTAAAGTTATAAAAGAAATATTTTAGAGAGATAGATTGATTTATACCTTCAATATAGATAATATTATCATCTAAAATACTATCTTTAAGTTTATTGGTAGCTGGCATAGGAGTTGTGACAAGTTGATTAGTTATGACTTGTCCTTTAACAACTTTTTGAGTAACAATGCAAAGATAAAATTCCATAAGGAGGACCATCCATTTTCCAATTATATCTCCAAGAAGAAAGTATTTAGAGAATAAGTGATGAAGGGGGTCATAATGAATGATTACATAAGTATTCTGGTAAATCATGTAATGGAAAAGCTTTTTAGCTACAAAATAGATAGTGAGGTAGTATCATTCAACTTTGGTATAACATGTTTCATAATTGATGAGGCTTTGGCTAATGTAATAAATGACATATTATCTTCTAGTATAATCTTCAATTGATATAGGTGTGGAAGAGGTATATAGAATTAAGGGTTGATTAGTGAAAGGAGGATGAAGTGTAGGTGGGTGAAGCAATGACTCTTTCATGTTATCAAAGGATTTTTGACATGGGTTTATCCATTCTAAGGCATTACCTTTCTTAATAAGATAATTGATAGAGTGGATATGATAATCCATTTTTGGGACAAATTGTCTAATTACTCCAATTTTTCTTAAGTAAGTGTGAATGTTAGGAATGGATCAAAAAATGGGCATGTTGACAATAGCACTAATCTTAGTAGGGCCAACATTGATGCTACAAAGAGAGACTAGGAATCATAATAATTTTCTAAATTTGACACCAAAGACACATTTTTAAGGATTGAGTATAACTTGGTATTTAATAAGGTGGTAAAAAATGATATCAAGATCTGAGAGATGAGTCTTAAAAATTTTGGATTTAGTGATAAGGTTATCCACATAGGTGTCAAAAATTTTGTAGATAAGATCATGAAAGATATGAGTCATTTCTCATTGGTAAGTGGATCCAAAAAAATTTAGGATAAAGGTCATTTTGACATAGCAATAGGTGCCCCATTCTATGGTGAAAGTGGTCTTATGTTAGTCCTTAGGGGCAATGTGAATCTGATTGTAGCCCGATAACCCATCCATAAGGGATAACATTTTATAACTAGATGTGGAATAAAAAATGGAATATATCAAAGGTAAAGGTAATTTTTCCTTGGTAAAATCAAGGTTAAGATTATGGAAATCAATACAAATTTAAATGACCATAGTGACATTTTCTGAATGAAAATAATGTTAGAAACCCATTTAAAATAGTCTATTGGTTTGATGAATTTGGATCAAGTAATTTAATGATTTCCTTGTGACATAAGGTATAAACCTCATGTGTAAATTTACTTTACTTTTGATGCACAAGTTTGGCATCAAGATAAGTAATAATTTTATGCACCAAAATATTAGGTTCAATACTAGGCATGTCCTTGTAGGACCAAACAAAGATCTCATGATATTTATCAAAGAATAAGCTAAAATTATCATGTTTAGTAGGTGAAAGTTCATGAGAGACTATAATTGGTTAAGGAAAGGATGGAGTACCATATTTAATGCGAGTGGTTTCTTAGAAAAGCATAAAATTGAAATCTTAGAAATGTTATGGTGCAATAGGTAAAAAAGAGATTGGATTAGCTTTGGGATCAATGCTAGTGAAGAAGTTGTTGAAACAAGGGGTTTTAGTTTAAAAATTCCCAAGTTTATGATGTTATCGAGGAAATTGAGGTTCTCGAGAATGAAGTATTTCAAGAATAATTTCATCACTAGGCAAGGTGGGAGGAAGACCATAATACTCAACATCTACTTTGAGATATATAATATGACATGGTGATAATAATCAAAATGTATCTGACAAAAATTGATTACCTTGGCATCGAGTGTAATATCAAGAGTAGGAGAAGAAAATGGATGACAAGGGATTGAAGTGTCATTGGTTTCAGTGATAGGGGAAGGATCAAATGTAATGATTAGATCTATAGGTGGTAAAGGAGAATAAATAATTTCTAAAATTTTGAAAGGTATAATTTGCTCTACTACCCAAGGGGTATCAAGAAGTAGAGAATTGGAAGGAAGCACATAGCCTTCGGGATCTAAGTCATGATCTAAAAAATGGTATAGACATCCTCATTAAAAGAATGAATTTTACCTAAGGTTTTTTGATAATTTTGGACATCTAAGTCTCAAGATTGACTTGGCCCATTATGCAATTATCATCGTATGATGGAGAAATTATACATGCTTGAGAATCAAGGGGAGTTTCAGAAGGTGAAATTCTAATATCACTAAATGTATGTGTAGACTGATGAGAGGATCTTAAAATAATTTTTCCACCTCAAAATCATTGCAAGTGAAGGCATATTCAGGTAAATAAGGATCTTGAGCATTACAAGGAGGGGGAAAGTCAGTAATCTCATCAAGAAGAGGAATAGTGTGGTCCCTAGGAAATAAATAAGTAGGAAGCCACTCTTAAATGTATTGAGGTAGCTTGCTAGTATTTTAAGTATGTTGCAAATTATTAGGTTCATCATCATCAGAATCTACAAGAGTGATTTGTAAATCAAGATTGATCTTGATAAACTTAGGTAAAGGAACACTATTGATCTTTGGAATGGTAAGAATACAATACTAAGATTTAGGATTAAGAAGTTGAATACTCCATGGGTTGGGATCGGCTTCATGTCTGTATCATTTCCCATTATATAAGAATTTAATGTATTGGCTACCTAGAGAAGCAATGTCCCTCATTTGATGAGTCCAAGGGTAACCAAGGAGTATATTATAAGATAATGGTAAATCAAAGACCATAAGCTTAATTTGAATGGTTTTAGGTCCAATGGTTAATGGAAGCCAAATAAAACCAAGTGGTTTTTGATTAGTCTTATCAAAACCATGATAGGTAAGATGGGTTTGCTTAAGATAATCCTTGTTATGATCAAGTTGTTGGATAATCCACAAAGATGTCACATTAATACCAGAGCCTTCATCAACTAGAACTTTACAAATGAGGGTAATATTAATGGCTATTTTAATAAAGAGTGGTGGATCATAAAAATGAAAAATAATTTCATCATTGATCATGTCTTTTTCAATAAATTTAATAGAAGGCTTGGAATGAGGACACATAGTTTCAATGGTATTTACATTGGTAGGTTGAGGTTAAATATAAGGTGTTTATTCATCTATAGAGGATGGATATTTAATTTATTGTAATTAATACATAAGTAAATTGTGATGATAGGGTGAGTTATGAATAAACTCCATAAGTGGAATCTTATAAGGCATAGAGTTAAGTTCTTCAATAAATTTTCAATGAGATTTAGAAGACGAACCAGCATGAGGTTTAAGAGGCAAAGTATATTTTAAAGGAATAGATGTGGTTGGAGGTTCATAAGGAGGAAGTGATTCCTCATGGGATTTCAAATCTATATTAGTGGTTGTAGTATATTTTAGAAGTTGTTATTTTAAAGATGGATTCTTAGGTTTGGTAATAGGATCTTTATAATCTATCTTGCGAAGATAATTGACCTTGGAAGTGTTAATGTTATCACTTAAAATTTCACCCAATGAGGATATGACAAGTCTCTCGTCATTCAAGTGGCACAATGGAACCACCTCAGGGCTTTGGGTTATCAAATGTGAGGTGGATCTCTAGATTAGGGGCTAGTTCCCCTTGATGCATCATTATAGCTCAATCCTACTACTAACACTTGGGGGAGATGAAAAGGGATAATAATAGATAAAATAAAATATAATATATATGAGGTGATAAACCAAATATATGCTCTAATCACACCCTTTAACATGCACTTAGAACCAAGGAAAATTTTGCACATACACTTCATTCAATGATAATCCTCTCTCTCACATCAATGTTTCAAGCATGGGGTCTTGGAGATAGCTTAGGATAGGATTACTTAGACAATAGGAATTATAAGACACAATATTGAATATAATACTCACTACACCTATAAAATTAACATTAGACACTTCTTTTTGACCTGTAAAAGAGACATTACAAAACACAAGGTATTAGAAAGAGTAACATGTGAAGGTATACAAAACTACACTTTCACAAGACAAACATCCATTATGTACACTTAGTGAAATATTAAATGATGTAAACCAACTATCTTTACTATCTCAATTCAAAAAAATTTGTAGGGATTCACCATACCAAGGTGGAGAGATGAAATACAATGCCAAAAAGGCTAGAATTTATAGAAAATATGAGAAGAGAGAGAGAAAGGGAAGCTCGAGAGTCATTAAGACACTTTTAAAATGAGGAGAAGGATTTATGATAGTAATAAAATCATGTATGAGATAGGTCTTGAATATAAACAAGGAAAAATATCCCTCAAACTTAGCTAACTCCTCCACATGTGGCGTATGTTCCCTTATACATGCATAAGAAACTATCCTTCATGACTTTCCTTACAAAACTCCCTCATCACTATAGAATACTAGGTCTGATGATGGATATAAGAGGGAGTGGTTTAAAAAAATCCCTCACATGCATTGGAGTGGCCTCTAATTATTCTTATTTTTCTATCCATGCACAATCATCTCAAACAGTCTCAAAATGACTTCTCTCTGTGCACCTCTCACACTTGGCACCTAAAATATTCCTAGTTCTAAAATATAATCCATGAAAAGAAGGGATGAAATGTGTCAAGGGTGTCCATATCAACAATTTCATTAAATAATCCTTAAAAGTCTTTCCAATTAGAGTTTCACCATTTTTTCATAAGTGTTCACTATCTACCCACTAAACTGGCTAAAATGAAAGAGATTGAAGATATAATTACGAGATTATATACTTCATAAAATGACCATGATGAATTATAATAAGTTTTAAAATACGTCCCAAATTAGATTTTGTATTTTTAAAGTCTTCTCACACATATAAAACACATAAAAATGTCAAAAAGAGATCTGTTGTACCCCATCTGTATAGTTGTAGTAAAAAAATTTATCATGGTAAAGATCATTGGGGAGACCTATACATATTAAAATTTGTTTTATGGAATTTCCACTTCATCTTCATGCTTCAAATTGCTTCTTTCTCTAATCAGGTCCTTATGAATGGTTTGCGATGGTTTTGGAGTCATTTATGGTCTTAACCTTCATTCATAGAGTTAGCAGATTGGAAATCTAAACCAATGACATTTATATATTCCTAAAGACCTTCTTCATCATCTATAAAAAACTCAAGGTCCCGTGAAAAGTTTTATGTGAGATATGAGCATCTCAAGTTGACCATTCAAATTCTTTTCCTACATTTTGTATGGGTTGGGAGCTTTCAAGCCAAAATATGGCTTTATGATGGATCTATTTGCAATATTAAGGATTAGATACACCTTCTTCCTCCCAAATAACATGTATCCATCATCATAATAGTTCCATAAAGGCTATAAATTAAAATACTCCCTTCATTGGCATTAGGCCTAGACCTTATCTAAATGGTCTGTTTGCAACTTAGACTCGACTTGACTCTCCAATGGATTCCCCTAAAAGGTGATGGTTAAAACACTTCATTTATATCCTCATTGGCATGATTAAAATAATTGAAATGATTTAAAATATATGAAATTAGAAAATACCCCCTATTTGGAGTTAGGTTTGCATGTTGTCTCACTAGGTCTGCCTGCAGACCTCCTTGTCTAGACCACCCTGTTTGACATCCAACCCTCTAGAAAGGTTTACCATGTTTTTTTATATGTTTATCAACTACAAAAATCATATTTAAGGATTTACAATAATGTTTCTCCATATTTCATCATATTTCCCTCAAAATTGCCCCTTTATGCAAGGCAAAAGTGCCCTACCTCTGAGAAAGAATATAATGGTGCTCCATACCAAAATTAAGATCCTGACTTCAAGGATAGTGCCTCCAAATCCTCAAAAAACTAAAACTAAACTTTTCCTTATCTTTGTCTATAGGGTTTGAATCATTTCATATGTTTTTGGCCTTTTGGGGCCTCACAGATGCTTGTTTTATATTTTTTGTGTATGTTAAAGGTATCAATTTTAATTACCTTTAAAACTCTAAGGCACCCTTAAAATGAAACTTATCAATCCACTGTCCTAATTGAGACAATTATTTTTAAGCTTCTTCTTGTAGGGTATCATTCTTATTTGAGGTTCATATATGGTGTCTTCAAATACTATAATAGATTTATAGAGTCCTTTGGTGTTTTTTATAACCCTTGGAACTATCTTCATCCATACCTTGACCTTCTAGATTACACCCTACTAATTAGGGATACCTTGTACCCTACCTGCAGGTGCCAAGATGGTGTTTTGTTCATTAATAAAGGTGTATATAAACCTCCTTATTCATATTTGAGGTAATACCATGAATAACCATTATTTAAAACACTTTAGACACCTTAAAACACCACCAAACATTGACATTAGCTCATTGTTAGATACTTTGTTTTAGGTTCATATTTAAGCCATGTGTACAAATAGAGTATGCTAGAGGAACAAAACATTGTATTCAAACCTTCTATGTGGTCAAGTTACATGTTTACTATTAGAACCATTAAAATGTATGGAATGGTCTAGTACCAACCTAGGACATAATACTTTTCTCAAAGATTTGAAATCCTGCTATAGGTGGGTGTTCTCAGTCCCTTGTACGGATTGGAAGTGAATGTGAGGATCATGACACCATTTAACACCCTAATCTAATGATAATTCATGTCAAAAGTGTCTCCTTAACCATTTGAAACCATTATAACATATTTATAAGGTCAATGATCAGCTTTGGTGATAAAGGTTATCTCATATCTCCAAGTCTTGTGGACATCATTGATAGAATTCAGTGTATTCATAGGCATTTTTGAGAATCCAAAAGACCATCTTCCCACCACCATTTGTCCCTCAAGTTTGGCAAGGGCCTGTTCCATTCTAGGGGAAATATGGTTGAATAGGATAGATGTATTATAATTCATTACCACCATGTTACAAGGTAATCATAAAGTCCCTTGGTTCTCCATTTTCTTAGTTTAGGGAAAAGCTCCCTACCTCGGTCCTTTGTCTTTCAACATGGATTTCTAACTTATGCCTTGTCAATTTTACCCCTTCACAGGGTTATATCATACCACTCCATAATTTCAAGGAAAAATAAGAGTTTATAAAGTCTCTCAAAGTCACTAAATAACCCTCATACTCTTTGTTCAAGCCACCTAAAAGTATGCATTAACTATGTGTAGAAAGGAAGTATGGAAATAAGCAAGAAAACTTGTTAAAAGACTCCTAACTCTTCAAATGTATTTTTTACTCCTCATATTGATAAATTACACCAATAAAACTTGGATATCATCCTTAAAACACATTATTGAATGTGATAATTACCTGTTTGAAGGTGAAAAGGGCAAATAGAGAAAGAAAATATGGAAAAGGTGCATGGTTTAGGCCTCATGACTCCTACTATGGTCATCATGTGCACCTTTGTTACTTCAAAACCTCTAAGGCACATTTCATGCCTAAAATTGATGTGTAAATCCTTCAATCAAGGCACTTGTAGGTGCATATTTCTGATCAAAGGCAACAAACATGGTCTAGAACAAGAACAAGCATAAAAAATTCTTTCCTAGGCATTTGATAAATTTCAAATCCAATAAAACCATAAAAAACTATATAATGACCCTAAAATATAAGAAACCATCAAACCTATCAAATCAATGCAAAATATTCTGAAACAAGTGCAAATAGTGGCCCCTCTTAGATGAAAGTGCATAAAAAGTTGCATGGGGTCTAAGTGATGGTTCATAAAGGAGAAGCCACCAAAATGAAACTTATTACTATGAATTTGAAGTACACTCAGATCCCTTTCAACCCCTAAGAGAATTATTTCCAACTCCAACTATACGGCCCACACCAAGCATTTGAAAATGACCTTTCGTGGCTTGTAAGGAGAAATTGGAAAAATTAAAGTTAAAACTGAATATTTTGATGAAAACTCTACACACCAAGCATGGAAATGATTTAAGGGATGTGAAGAGACATTTTCACACATTTTTTCCTGAATATGAGATCACCAAGTCCATACAAGTGCCCAAAAAGGCCTAAAATCAAGGGAAAAGTCCGTATTTTTGCACATAACTACTTCTTTAACTTACTCTTGACATCTCCTAACCTCCTCCACATTAAAAATCACCTTTTTGACAAATATTCTTCCTTGGAAAGTTTGTACATGTCTTTAATTAAGCTAGAAAAGTGGCCAAAAGGCATATTTTTGCATATGAAGCATGGTAAAGGACAAATATATGACTTAAAAACACCTTAGGACAACTAAATGACCTAATTAAAATATTTATAACACAATTTTAACCTTTTACCAAGTTTTACCAATGTTGACTTTGGTTAGTACAAGGAGGATGGGATTTAACAAGGACTAGAGTAGGGATAAGATAAGAGATTTAGACCAACATGAGACCTTATAGGACATATGGAAACCTTCTTCAAAAGTTTAAAAATTTAGGGGTTGACCCAATTTGACTAAAATTCAAATTTGGTTAGCAATTTGGCAATTCCTAGGGGTAACATGCTTGCCTATGTTAAGGGCTAGTAGCCTTGTCCTATCCATTAGGCAAAGGGAGTCAAAATGCACATGGCAATAGCAGCACCAGACCTTGACTTACCTAACAAACAACTGAATTACCTTTAAACACACAAAGGAAATAAAAACACACAAAAATCCAAGAAAGCACCAAAGCAAAGACACACTTGTGCTATTAAGTACTTAGGGAACACAAGACACAACTAAAACCAAATCAATACACACATTCAACTTAAACATACCTCCCTTCTTGGATTAAAATGGAAGTACCTTGAATATCCTTCCTCACTAGATGAATGAGGATTCCAAGCATGGTTCTTTTTAGCTGTGGTGCTAAATGAATCATGTTTTCTTTTTCCTCTTTGGCTTGGCATGTCATCTAATGGAGTCATCTCCCATAAGTTTCCAAGGTAGATGGAGTCCTCTTGAACATAGAAACATGCTTCATACTACTATCCTTCTATATCCTCATGACATATTTGTATATCTATAAATGAGACAAATTATTTTAAACCTATGTCTTCATGGAATATCCCATTGTACTTCTCATTCATTATAGCCTCTTCAAAGTCTTTAAGAAGTGTTGTGTCATAGCTTTGTAATAGCATTTCTTTCTCACATTCTTCTTTGATGTTGATAGGATCAACTTCATATGTGGATCTAGGATCAAATTTTGAACCATCCTCAAAAGGTCCAAGATAATCATAGATTTCCCCATCATGAGCTAGACTCTCTTGATGATGATGCTCCTTAATACATGCTTGCTCTCCAACATCTTAGGCTTGTTTCATTAAGAGTTTAGTCTTCTCACATTCTTCATACTCTTGTAACATTTGCATATAGGTTTGCCACATGTCTTCCTTTTGAGACACAAAATATTTATTTTCATGGCTTGTAGTTATATCCAAAGGACTTGTAGTCTCATTGAAGGTTTCAACTTCATTTCATATGTCCTCAAATTTCTATCGCAAGTCATCACCCTTTGACTGGTTAGCATCATGAAGAGGAGCAACTAGAGAGGCTCCTTCATTTTATCCTTTGGTTTCCAAAAGAACCTCTTTTAAGACCACTTATTCAACATAAGGAACATCCCCTTCACAAGGAGTCAAATTTTTCTCAACATTAATCCAATCTAAAATCTCTATCTCTTCCTCCCTCTTAGTGATGCCAATATTAGGCATCTCAAAAATAAGAATTTTAGCCAAATAAGATTCCCAAGTAGCAATGCAATCCTTGATATTAGAAGGGAAATATTGATTAGTTAGAAGAGGTTGAAATATGGCTTCAATTTCTTCTTGAAGAGGGTTGGGAGGGAGTTGAGGGGTTTCAAGTTTCTCTCCCCTTATAAATTCTCAACTAAACATGGTTTGTTCTTTTCTTCACAAGCTACCAACACTTCTTTCCATCTTGGGAAAGTAGGCTCAGAGATGTTTTCATGGGGATGAGATGCTAATGAAAGCGTGAATGATATGTTTACTAAACTTGAATTTTAATTGGGCTTGGCATATTTATTATAACTTTGAAAAGTAGGATGAGAGAGTTCATTTTTTTCTACCATGATATATTGCCTTAAAATCAAATTGGCCGATTCAATCTCCTTTTCAAGATGAGCCTCAAAAATCAAACTTCCTTTCTCAAAATATTCTCCAAATACACCAACATACTCAAACATTATGTCCTCCTTCATTTGGCTGCTCTCTAAGATGGATTTCCAAGAATGGAAACTTTGGGGAATGCATGAAGGACTTTGGGCATTTTGGAACATGTATGGATTAGTATCTTGAGTGGACAAGGTTGACACACTCAAAGTTTTATGTGGGGTATATTGAGGCTGATAAAACTGAGTTGGTTCATGATCTCTCAACCTCTCCTCTATATGGAAAATTAAGCCACAAACATCAAGCATCTAATTGGTAATACCTTGAAAATTATCTCTCTCTATAGGCATTCTTTCTTTTTTAACTTGTTCCAAAGCATCCCTTACACTCTTGATAAAAATACTAGGGATTACTTGACCACAACCATATCTAGTATAATGGTCTAACATTTAGTCTCGGTATCCAATAAGAGTCATTTTAAAACTTACAATGGGATGACTTAGAGAGGAACTAGGTGGACTAGGTGAAGTACAAGCTGGATAGGGTTGGTCATAGGCAACACATGATTGATAGGGATCATGACAAGATTGGCCAAGGACTTGTTGATATTGAGGGTTAATAGGCAAAGTAGGAAATATATCCTCAACTTTTGTTAGGATAAACTCAACATCAAAATAATCCATGAAACTTGTGAGAAGTGTGTAGAACAAGAAACCAACTTCAATAAGAATACCTAGATTGCTTAACAATACAGGTGTAGTAAAACAAATTGGCATGGTCTAGGTATTTAGGGAGACCTATAAATCTTCCAATTTTTTTTATGGCATTTCCATTTTATCTTCATGTTTAAAATTTCTTTTTTCTCCAATTAGGTCCTTATGAAGGGTTTTCAAGGGTTTTGGAGTCATTTATGGTCTTAACCTTCATTCATAGAGTTGCAATAATTTAAATCCAAACCAATGCCACTTATATCTTCTTAAATACCCTCTCCATAATCTATAAAAAAATTATGGTCCCATGCAAAGTGTTGTGTGAGATATGATCATCTCAAGTTGACCATTCAAATTATTTTCCTTCATTTTGTATGGTATAGGAGCTTTAAAACCAAAATATCACTTCTTAATGGATCTCTTTTCAATATTAAGGATTAGATACACCTTATTCCTCCACAATAACATTTCTCCATCATCGTAATAGTTCTCTAAAGGCTATAAATGAAAAGACTCCTTACATTGGCATTAGGCTTAGATCTTGTCTAAATGGTCTGCTTGAAAATTAGACTCAACTTGACTCTCCAATGGATTCCACTATAATGTTATGGTTCAAAAACTTAATTTATAACCTCATGTACATTATTCAAATAATTTTAATACTTTAAAATACCTTAAATTAGAAAAGACCCCCTATTTGGTGTTAGGTTTTCATGTTGTCTCACTAGGTCTGCCTATAGACCTCCTTGTCTAAACCACCCTATTTGAAATCAAGCCCTATAGAAAGGTTTTCCATGTTTTTAAATATTTTTCTCAACTAAAATAATTATATTTAAGTATTTACAATACTTTTGGTCCATATTTCATCATATTTCCCTCAAAATTACCCCTTTATGTAAGGCAAAAGTGCCCTACATCTAAGAAAGAATAGAGGCATGTTTCCTTGATTTCTCACAAAAAAAAATATGGTAATATATTATATAGCTTATAATGGTTATCCATACAAAAATTTAGCTCCTGAGTTCAAGTATAGAGCCTCCAAATCCTCAAAAAACCAAAACTAAACTTTGTCATATCTATGTCTATAGGGTTTCAGTCATTGATTGTGTTTTTGGCCTTTTGGGACCTCATAGATGCTTGTTTTCCAATTTTTGGGTATGTTAAATTTGTAAAAAACATGTTTTAAAACATTCAATACTCCTCCCTACTTCTACTTACCTTGAAAACTCTAAGGCACCCTTCAAATGAAACATGTCAGTCCACTATCTTGACTAAGACAATTATTTTTAAGCTTCTTCTTATAGGGTATCATGCTTGTTTGAGGTTCCTATATGGTGTATTAAAATATTATTATATATTTATAGATTAATTTGGTATTTTTTATAACCCTTGTAACTACCTTCATCCATACCTTGACCTTCTAGATTTCATCCTACTGATTGGGGAAACCTTATACCTTGCCTATAGGTGCCAAGATGGTGTTTTGTTCATTAATCAAGGTGTCTATAAACCTCGTTATTAATCCTTGATTTTATAACATGAATACCCATTATTTAAAATACTTTATACACCTTCAAACACCACTAAACATTGATATTATTTCACTGCTAGTTACTTTGTTGTAGGTTCATATTTAAGCCATGTGTACAGATAGAGTATGATAGAGGAACAAAGCATTGTATTCAAACCTTATATGTGGTCAAGTTCCATTTTTAATATTAAAACCATTAAAATGTGTGGAATGGTCTAGTAATAACCTAGGAAAAAATAATTTTCTCAAAGAGTTGAAATCCTACTGTAGGTGGGTGTTCTCAGTCCATTGTACGGATTGAAATTAAATGTGAGGGACATGACACCATTTAACACCCTGCTCTGATGATGATTCATGTCAAAAGTGTCTCCTTAACCATTTAAAACCTTTATAACATTTTTATAATGTGAATGATCAACTTTGGTGATAAATTTTATCTCATATCTCCAAGTCCTATAGACATCATTGATAGAATTTTGTGTATTCATAAGCATTTTTGAGAATCTAGAAAACCACCTTTCTGCCACCATCTGTCCCTCAAGTTTGGAAAGGGCCTAGTCCATTCTAGGGTAAATATGGTTGAATATGATAAATTTATTATAATTCATTACCACCATGTTACAAGGTAATCATAAAGTCCCTTGGTTCTCTATTTTCTCAGTTTAGGGAAAAGTTCCCTAACTCAGTCCTTTATCCTTCAACATGGATTTCTAACTTATGCCTTGTCAGTTTTACCCCTTCAAAAGGGTCTATCATGCCACTCCATAATTTCAAGTAAAAATAAGAGTTTATTAAGTTTATCAAAGTCACTAAATAACCCTCATACTCTCTATTCAAGCCACCTAAAAGTATGCATTGACTGTGTGTAGATAGGAAGTATGGAAATAAGCAAGAAAACTTGTTAAAAGCCTCTTAAAACCTTAATTGTATTTTTCACTCATAAAATTGATAAAATACACCAATAAAACTTGTATATCATCCTCAAAACACATTTTTAAATGTGATAATTACCTACCTAAAGGTGAAAAAGGCAAATAGAGAAATAAAATATGGATAAGGTGCATGGTTTAGGCCTTATGACTCCTAATTTGGTCATCACGTCCACCTTTTTTACTTAAAAACATTTGAGACACCTTTCATTCCTGATATTGACATGGAAATCCTTCATTCAAGGCACATGTAGGTGTATATTTCTGAGTAAAGGTAACAAACATGGTCCAGAGTAAGAACAAGCATGGGAACCATCACTGATCACTAACACCATGACTACCAGCAATTGAATACGATCCACTACTAATATACCTGATACTCAAAACTATAACTAACCTCACATGCCTCAACAATAATCAAACCTTGATAGACTTAGATACATCCAAGTGACCCAACCAACTCATCCCCACCTTATTGACAAAATCAAAATTATTCTTAACTTACCATGTTAAATTTTATTTTTGAAAAATACATTAAAGTTTAGGATATAATAGTTAATGACCATAACACACAAGCAATAAGATACAAATAAAATCTAAAAATTATGCAGGGTAAAACAATAGGAAATAATTAATCAATAATATTGATCTCATTAACAAGTGTGCATATTAACTTAAAGCATTCCACATCATTTGATAATTTAAAAAATATATCTTTCGGTATTTAAAAATTAATCATATTGTAAATGGTTGTTAATTTAATTGGGGAAGATGTTTGAATCACAAAGATCCCACCAAAGATCAATTCTTGTTACTAGTGAAACCTGCCACAATATAGGAGATGACGCTGAGATCATCTTCCAGGAGAATTTAACAGAATGAATACCCCTCAAACCTTAGTTCTTAATTTAAGATCACCACGTAAAACAATGCTCATATATATATATATATATATATACATATATATATACATATATATATATATACATATATATATATATATACATATATATATATATACATATATATATACATATATATATATATATATACATATATATATATATACATATATATATATACATATATATATATACATATATATATATATATACATATATATATATTAGATGTTAAAATATATATATATATATAAGTAATTATGGTTTTTAAATAAATTTTAACATCTAGTAAAATAATAATATATATGGTAAAATAATTATATGTATTTTAGATATATTGTAAAATATTTATAATTATATGAATAATAACGAGATAAATAACTACCAAGGTAATATGAATGTGGTTGGTTTAGTGGGTGAGTATTTATACATTTAAAAATTAATCATATTATTAAGTAACTAGGGTTTTTAGATTTTTTGTTACATCTAGTAAAATAATTATATGTATGGTAAAATAATTATATGCATAGCACTTGGACTTTGTGGAAAGAAAGAAATCAAAGAATTTTTGAAAACAAATCTTGTCAGTTAACAAAAATCTTGTGAAGAGTCAAGATTGTGATGTCTGGAGTTAGATCAACTCACACCAAATGAAGTGGTGGCACTCTTTCTGGTTTGGACAAGTAGATTATTGCTAGTTGGACATTGTTGAATGCTCCCCCCATTAATGGGTTAGGGGTATCAGGGAAAAAGGTTCACTGGCTGAATAACACATATTAGATTCTGCCTCCCTTGAGAATCTTCAAATTCAATTTTGACGGGGCATCCTAGGGCAATCCTAGAGCCTCAAAGGTAGGATGTATCATATGGGATTACAATGTATCTTTGATATGAGTAACTTCTTTAAAATTAATAGATAAGACCAAAAATGAAGTGGAGGCTCAAGTAATGTCATTGGGGATCAATATGATGGTTTAGTACGGCATTTCTAAAGTGATTATCGAAGGGGACTCCATGGTCTTAATCCAATCACTATGCAATAGGCATGCATGTACGTGGCACATAAAAATATTATGGGACAAGCCTAGCCTAATCTAAGTTCTTTTTCATTTTGGGAAACTAATCATTGCTACTGCAAAGTTAATTGAAAAGAAAAAATTTCTAGCAAATCAAGGTATTGAGCAAGGTGATGACTATGTTAGTGACAACTCCTAAGGTGTGTGGTTTGTGCCCCCCCCCCCTTTGCTTCTAATTGATAGACACATAAGCCTTTGATTGGAATGTCCAGGGGGATGGTTGGCGAATGTTTCAATTTTGTGACTCTAATCATTGATGATTATGTTGCATTAATTTCTATGGTCTCATTAAGTAATTGCCTCATGGCAAATGGGGATTAAGAATGTCATTCATCGCCCATCCACCTTGCCCATGTGTGGTGATTTTGAGATATTTATAGTTATTTGAGAAGATCCTTGCCTAGAATTTTGGTGTAATGGACTGATTCATGCAACTAGCTCTGAGTGAGCCTTTGGTGAGGGTGGGTGTGAAGTATCAAGATATGTCTTTTGAAGGCTCAATGAGTGATGTTAGAATTAAGCATGTTTTTATGGTACAATCAAGGCAAATTATAGATGCTATCAAAACAATGGTGGGTTATGTTTTCCTATAAATGCAACTCAAGGTCAAGGTGAATTCAGACCCAGCATCACTCTTTCTTGGGAATTTTATGTTAGTAGCTTGAAAGACAAGGAACTTGTTAAGATGGTGGCAGAAGGGTTGATTAGTCCTAGGTATTGAGTTGGGTTGGTAGAAGTTATTGAATAATTCCCTCTCAAAATCCAAGTCAATCTTCCACTTTCAGGCAAGGAAACAATTGGACTCATACCCCTCTTTGTGTTCAGTGAATTAGAGGTAGTTTGGAGAAATGCTTGACCTTTGTGGAACAGATTTAGGAGCTCACCAGGGTACTAGAGCATTTAGGAAAGCATATCAATATTGTGAACATTACGGCCATAAAAGTTCCCATACCCTCACTGAGGATGGTGTTGGCCCATTGTTCTTTGGCTCGAGTATGGAACGTAGCTCAATTGCTAACCAGGGTATTTGAGGATGGTAGGGGTTTTCCACCCTTGTGCGAGATTTGGTTGGGAAAATTTAGTTAGAGAATGTGGAGGCAGTGACTATTGAGATTGGTTCAAGTTCATAATTAAGGAGTGTATTGGAGTCTAGTGCATAGGTGGTCTTATGTGTGCTAAGAGTAGCGACACAGGACAGAGTGGTGGGGAATGGTGCTAATAACTTATCCTAGATGGTCTTGTGGTAGCAGGGGAGAATTGAGAGGTCTCTCCCTAAGGAAAGTAACATGAAATTCATGTCTTTTCTCTCAGTTGGTATGGTTGGTTTTTGAGGTTTTTTTAGCTACTACTGGATCATTATGTAATAGTTTTTGTATGGTTTATGCTAGTTTAGATTAACTATAGTAGGTGTGTACTTGGTCTTGTTTTAGCATTGGCCTGTGATAGTGGTTTTATAATTCTCATTCCCTCATAGATTTATCTGAGGTAAATGAATTTTTTGGCTTGAAATATGCCGTGGATGAAGATACCCTTTTAACCCTCAATTATATATAAAAAATTTATGTGTATAACACAATTATGTATGCTCTTATAATGATGTAATCTTATTCTCCAAGGTAAATAGTTTTTAATAATTAAGTAAGAGTCTTTTATTAATATCTTTTTTATAATTATAGGGTTTCATATATATTTTTACATCCATAGTAGTCTAAGGTTTTTTTATTATATATTTAAAAATTAATCATATTATTAAGGTTTTTAGAAAAAATTTACAACTGGTAAAATAATGATATGTATGGTGAAATAATTATATCTCTAACACAATTATGTATGCTACTATAAGGTTTTTTATAATCGAGTAGAGTCTTTTATTAATATTTTTTTTATGATTATAGGGTTTTCATGTATATTTTTACATATGTAGTATTATAAGGTTTTTTGAAAAAAAATTATAGATCATAAGGTAAATAGATATGATTAATTTTCATACCCAGCGTATTTTTAGTGTAATAGTTTGATATTAAATTATCATGTTAATATAAATTTATTATAATTTTTTATAGTATATTAAAATATTTATAATTATGTGAATTAATATACATATTTTAGATAAATATACATAAAATACACATATCATTTTAGAGGTACCTATTACATTAATGTCATAATTTAAATAGTTTTATCTAAGATATGTATGTTAGTTTTATTTTTTATCTGTATTAAAGACTTGTTTATACCTATGATTCATAAAATAACATCAACCAACATATGACCTTTATTTTTTGACATGGCAACCTTTGCTCTTACAAAAAATGGGCTCACAATAATGTTTTAAAGAGCCAGCAAGAGGAAAGATATTGCTTTGAGAATAAATAATATATAAGGAATGGGAAATGCCATTATATCTTGCTTTCATTATTGTATTTAATTCACCATAAAATTATATTTTTTCTTGAAAAAGTCAATGGAATAGCCAGTCAACTTACATTGGCATGTAGTGACTTTTCTAAATATTAACTAATGGAATTATTTCCAATCTTTTAGGATTTACCAATATATTATATAAAATTTTATGTATCCATTCTTAAAATTATCTATATTTGAAATGAGTGGTTTACAATAAAATCCCTCAGCTCAAAAGGATGCATACAATTAGTTTGTTATATCTTCCAGCTACATATTCTAAGTGGAACCCATGGTTGAAAATATTATATGTTTTCTTCTCTAGCCAAGAAATAATATTTTCCCGAATGTTTGGGTCATTAGGATTTAGTTTTCAGGTACCAAGGAATTAATTTTAAATTTTAATTTGAGTTTTCACCTTTTTGGGTTTTTAGTTTCTCTTTCATAATTTCAAAGGGGCATGCCATTAGTTGTATTTATTTCTTTGCTTATTTTCAGTTTCACTTTTATCATTTGGTTACCAAGAAATTGATCTATTTGTTGGCATTCTCATTTACTTGCAAGTACATTTGAGTTGTTGACATTAGAATGATGTGGGTGGCCCATTACCATAAATTTAGATCTTCTTTCTTAAATCTCCCTCTATTAATTCTTAGGTATGCACTTATATTATTTTACTTTGATATGCATGCATGCACATATTTCAAAGTGGGTATTATTTAAGTATTAATTATGGTACAAGGTTAATTATTACAATGTTTTTAACAGAGTTTTGTGCTATGAATTTTAATAATTTAGATTAAGTATTTATTTATGTATCTTGTGTTTTCACTTCTCATTTCTTCTCTATGTGATCTTGTGATTTTTGTAGAGAGGATTAAAAAGCAAGTTAGTCAAACATTAGTCCATAAATCATGAAAATGCATAAAGAACTAACTAAGCCTATCTATTCTTATGGGAATTACAAAAGATAGTAAGAAATAAGTGAAAGAAAGTAAACATCATATTACCTTCCCAAATGGATTCACCATACCCATGTGGCTCAAAATCATGTTCTCACTTGATCAAGCATCCTTGTCTTTGTCAACAAAGGTGGAAAACTCCTCCAATGTCTCAAGAACACTCCATAAAACCTAGGCTCATGATTCTAAATCACTAAACTAGCCTATCAATGAAGCTTGCAAACAAAATTAATGATCAAATGCAAAGGATTGTGGAAACAATTTAACATTATAACTTTACAATATTCAAGTTTAAAATTCATGTTCATGGCCTCTCTATTTATAGATTTTTGAGATTGGTCAGGTTCAACCATGACCGCCCATCTCAAGATTGAGATGTGTGGCCATGGATAATCCTAATATTTAGAATTAAATCCATAATTATTTTCATTATGACCTCGGAAGAAGGGGAATTGAAGAGGCATAGAAGGCATTAACCAAGTATGGGTGACCCATAATCCTGATATTTGTGGCATTTATGGCCTAGGGATGTCTTCCCAAGAAATGATGTCACCTGATGATGCAATTAATAAGAATCAATTTTCAAAAATAAATATTCAACAACTCTCATGGAAAATCTACTTAAGCTCGTGATTTTGATTAATAAGACTTAAACAAAGTTAATCAACATTTGTGAAATTATTTGAAAGTTGGCCCTCAATTAATCAAAATGGTTAGAAAGTAATATTATTGGATCATAATTTGAATGGAGAGGAACTAAAAGGTGATGTTAGATGCATTGGATATATATTGCCATTTAAGATATTCACAACACTAAATAACAAAGGTATGTGATGTGTACCAATAAATTTAGAAGAAAAGAGTGATCCAGAACACTAAATGGAAAAATTATCATTTTGATTCGAAATGATCTGATCAAAGTTAGTTGGGCCATAAATTACATTTCCTTATTTAGGGATATTTTGACCTAAATTGGCACTTTTAAATGACAAATTTGAACCATTTAGGGAATTTTATGGATTTTGACCTAAAATGTGTATTTGAGTGTAATTCGAGTAAGATTGACAAAGGTGTTAGGAATTGGATGTCTACATTTTCCCCCTATTTGAGAAGGCATAACGAGACATTCAGGTGAAGAAACATCTTTTCAAATAAAAAAGTTATTAAGAAGAAATTGGAACAGACCCATGATGCCCCCTCAAGAGGACATACTAGGATGGAAGAAAAGGATGGACTCTTGAAAAAAGAGAGAAAGTGAGAGATTAACCCATGGAATAGATTATATCCAGATGAGCTAATTCTTACACACATGATTACCATCAATGATCAAAATATAATTAGGAGTATAATAGGCCCCAGAGATAGGGGAATGGGAAAGATACAATCCATAAATGTAAGGGACACACTTTAAATGTACCCAATTTGAGAGTACAAGCTACACGCTTACGGCATTGATCAATCCTGAGACACTTTACACACTAAAATATTGCCATCATAGGCTTTAATGTGGAGAGATTAGAATTAGAGGAAAAGAGATAATGTTCTACTTTAGGAAGGGAAGCACCACTAGAATGAGGTCTCTAAATATAATAAGTACTACATTAGAGTAGATTTGATCATGATAAGATAGTTTTGCCGTAGTAAGGAAAATTTTGATCATTGATAAAGAATAAATAATGATTTGTCCATGTAGATCTGATTTGATTTAGATGTGGTTCAAATTTTGTGTCCCAGCATGGGCAATTAGTAAGCAAAAAAGTTCAAGGATATAATCTAAAAGATAGGTTAAATTGAGCAGGTGAAAACGTACATGCAATGGTGTAATGGTTTAGAAAACTATATAAAACCAAGCATATGAGAATGCACAAAGTGATGAGATAGATAGAAAGAAGAATGGAGATATCTGATCTGACCTTAATAGAAATTGAGCATTACCTACATAGTTCTATGGGCTCATGTTCCAACATGAACTTCAAGCCAATGTAGTTCACCTAAGTTTGGGAGAGAATGGAATGAGGAATGATGAAAATGGACCAAGAATTTGATTAGACTTACAATGAATGCAAGGAGATGCACATCTAAGCATAGACAAAAAATCCTAAAATGAAAGCTACCTAGAAGCCTAATTCCATATCATGAGCCTAGGTTTTGTAAAGTGTTCTTGAAAATCATTCATCAGAGTTGATGTTGATGTTGAGATGTTGAGACCTGAGCACAAAATTCTTGCTATAGCAAAAGAAATTAGGCATCATAAATATGAATAACTTAGAATGACATAAGATTCTAATTGCACTAAGCCAATTTAAATGTGAATTCCTATAACTAAGGATAATGGTAAAACAAAGACCAAAACTAGAGTTACAGAGATTTACATTAAACAAAAAAGCAAAAATAAAGAAAAAAGATAAACATACATGAACCTAACTTGAAATCAAGATATGGTCTTAAGTAGGACCAAAATGTTTAAAAATAAAGGTCAAGAATATCTTAACGACATGAGACCAAGATATGAATAATCAAGATCTATGTGGACCATCAAGGCATTCTTGAACACAAAAGAGAAAAGAAAAATCAAACAAAAAAATAAAACACCAAAAAAAATCAAATAAATGAAATGGTCCAAGAACAACGTAATAACATAGGATCAAGATATAAACAATCGAGATCCATGTGAATCATCAAGATATTCTGAAACACAAAAGAGATAAGCAAAAACAAACAAGGAAACACAAGACCAAGATGAGATAAAAAGTAAGAAAAAGGAGAAGAAATAAAAAGAGAGGTGTGAAAACACAACAAAACACCAAGAAAACTCAATTAAACACACACAAACAAAAACCAAGTTAGTGCGGTTTAAAGATAAATGTGCATGCATGTACGGTAGAGGCATTACTTTCCACCACATCATAACAAAGAATAATGACATGACAATTATTCCCTAATTAAAGAGGAACAATGATAGGATAAATGGGGGAAGAGAAGAAAAGGAAGGGGTTGGCCAAGCTGACTCTAGATGTATAAGACAAGTGGGCGTTGCCCACATAATTCTATGGATGCATGTTCCAACATGAACTTCAGGCCAAATGTAGTTCTCCCAGGAAATGGGATAGAATAAAAATGATGATTATACCAGCATGATTAATGTTATATAAAAAATGGAAGATAAAATAAACAAATGAGAATGGTTTGACAAACAAGAAGCTGATGAGACGAGAAAAAATGATCTTATAAAATGGCAAGTGTGTGGGACAAGATGAAATGAAATGGTGTTTTTGTGCTTAAAAAATGGCAAAAGCATTGGACAAGATGAAATGAACTAGTGTTTTTGTGCTTTAAAAATGGCAAGAGCATAGCATGGTGGAACAAGAATGTACAAATGTATAAAAGTGTGAGACAATGTTTTTATTCTTTTGTCGATCATATTCTGATGTTTTTGGTATTTTCAAAGTATTTCTAATGTTTTTGGTGTTTTTAGGATAAAATATGCACAATGTGGGACCATCTAGTCGAGGAGATGTACATCCTAAGAGTAGAGATTCTAATAAGACACATAAGCCAACTACAACGGCTCATGATCGCAAATCAATGAGAGCGAGGATCTTGATAAAATAATAAAGAGTAGCAAATGTGATATAGAATAATGTGCAACTTGAAGTAAAAAATAAGTATCTGCATTCACCTATCTATAGCAGTGTATCAATGGTCTAGGACTAAGAAGATGTGTCTATTCACTTGTCTAAAGCTTCACAATACTATCCTGGTTGAACTACTTTATAGAACTACTGCTGAGGATGTTCATAATGTTCATGAGACATAATCGAAATCATAATATATCTAGGGATAAAAAGTGTTCAAGATTATAATATGCCTTAGACATAACAAATAATATACTTCTTAAAGAGAGCAATCCAAAATAGGATGAAGAATATGTTCAGAGTGCCAAGGATTCAAAGCCTTTACTGTCAGGAATCATGAAAAGTGGACTAGAGTAGTATAAAATGTGTTCAAGGTAAGATAAAAGGGTGGGATAAAATTATGATAGCACAAGTTGCCGCCAAGTTAGGGGTCTTATAGATAAAGGTTAAAAGTTTTTTCATGCTTAAAACCTCTTAAGGTGTATGATGTTCATGGGCTCTAAAAGTTCTTCACCATTAGGTTTAGCTAGTTGATATGCTCCTAATCCATAGTTTGTTGTGACAATATATGGTCCTAACCAATTAGGATAAAACTTGCCTTTCTTTTTGGTTTTAGCATTCATATTCTTTTTGTTCTCTTTAAAAACTAAGTCACCAATCTCAACTTTTTGAGGGATAATGCATTTGTTGTAGCTTCTCTATAATCTATTCTGATAGGCTTATAAGTTTTCTAGGGTAGCCAAATGCTTACCATCGAGAAGCTCTAGTTCATATAGTCATGAGGCTCTATAGTCTTCATTATTATTAATGATGGGATCTCAATCTCAATCGAGATGATAGCTTTAGTGTAAAAAACAAGGGCATATGGAGTAACTCCAGTTGGGGTGTGATGATTAGTTCAATAAGCCTAAACGGCAAGAAAGAGTTACAAGTGTCAATTACGACCAGCATCATTGACAATATTATTTGAGATGGCTAAAATGGTTTTATTTGATGCCTCAATTTGTTCATTACCTTGCAATCTATATGGAGTGGATTTCTTGTGCTTGATCTTGAATTTGGCACAAAGATATTTTACATCTTGGTTCACAAAAGATTCACCATTATCAGATATAATACAGGATGGGATGCCATATCGATAGATGATATGATAATGAATTAATTTGGCTATTTGTTTTCTAATAACATAAGTGAGAGGAATGGCCTCAATCCACTTGGTAAAGTATTTAGTTGCAGCCAAAATATGCTTATGGCCATCTGAAGATGTTGGGTTAATTTTCCCAATGAGATCAAGACCCCATGTTGAGAATGGTCATGGTGTTGTAATCGGTTGTAATGGTAAGGAAGGTGCATGTATCAAGTTATCATGTTGTTGACAAGGAACATACTTATTTACATAATTAAAAGCATATATCTCTATTTTAGGCCAATAATAGCCTATTCTGAGGAGTTTCTTTGCTAGGACTACACCATTTGTATGGGCTCCACACATTCCTTCATGAACCTCCTTTAGTGTCAGCTTAGATTCTTCTAAAGATAAACAAAAAAAAAGTGTTCCATCATAGCCTTTATGATAAAACATGTTTCCAAGAAGGATATAATGTGTTAAGTGATGAAGCAATAGTTTTTGTTGGTTTTTAGAATGGTTGACATAAAATACATGACTATGGAAATAGTTATAAAAAAATTGGTACCATGGTAGCTCAAGTGAGGGATTAGGATCAGCAAAGGTGCATATCCTCTCTAAATATGATAAAATATGTCCCAACTGAAGAAGATTTTCAATTAGGAACTAGTACTCTTTAGCACTATCATGCATTTGAATCATGGAACCAACTATTACCATGGTGTCAATAGATCTGTTGTTGACTCATGGAACTTGCTCAAACTATAGAGATTTAAAATGTGTTTTGAGGTTATCAACAATTTGCTTGTAAGTAACAAGCTTATCATCCTTTGTTTGATACTGTTTAGTTGTCTAATTTATGATTAGCTACAAATCTCCATAGACCTTTAAGCTTTGAATATCCCATTGTATATCAAGATAGAGCCCTGCAACCAATGCCTCATATTTAGCCATATTGTTTGTACACTGAAATTTTATATGGAATGCTTTGGGAATCAAATCCCCTTGTGGTGTGATCAATAATATACCAGCTCTAGACCCTTAATATGTGAAATATCTATCAAAATAGAGCATCCACTATTCAATTTCTTGTGATGTTTATTCTATCATCATAATAGAATCATCTAGAAGGTCAAAGTTGAGAGGTTGAGTGGTTGTAATAGGAGTTTTTTCAAGTTGGTCAGAAAGAACTTGTCCTTTAATTGCCTTTTGATTTTGGTACTCAATAACAAACTCACTGAGGATCATAATCCATTTAGCCATGCATCCTTGAAGAGCTGCTTTAGATAAGAGGAAATTGAGAGGATCTACCTTGGTGATAACAATAGTTTTGTTATTTAGCATATAATGTCATAATTTCTGAGTGGCGAACACCATAGCTAAGTATGCCTTCTCAATAGGCATATAATTATGTTCATAGGCTACTAATGTGTAACTTAAATAATAAATAGCATGCTCCTTACCATGATCATCATGTTGAGCTAAAAGTGCCCCTAGTGCATGTTCCATGGTTGATATATAAAGAAGCAGTGGCTTTCCTTGTGTTGGAGGTCATAAGACTGATGGATTGGCCAAGTATGTTTTAAGCTTTGAAAATTCTATTTGACAATCTTCATCCCACTGAAATGTTACCCCTTTCTTTAAGATATGGGTAAATGGGTGGCACTTATCTACCAATTGATAAATGAATATGTGTATAGGTTGGATCTTTCCTTATAGGCCTCACAACTATTTAAGATTGTTTAGTGGAGGCATTTTCATAATAGCATTGATCTTTCTAGGGTTGACTTTGATCCCTCATTTTGATATAATGAACCCTATAAAATTTCCTTATGTGACTCCAAAGACACATTTCTTAGAATTCAAACAGACTTTATATACATGAAGCCTCTCAAATTTTCTTCATAGAATGTCAGGATGTCAAGCTCTTGTTCTTGATTTTGCTAGTATATCATCAAAAAAGTCCTTGATAGGATGTCAAGCTCTTGTTCTTGATTTTTCTAGTATATTATCAATATAGTCCTTGACAATGTCATACATCATGTCATGGAAAATGATAGTCATTACACGTTGATGTGTGGCTCTAACATTCTTAAAACCAAATGGCATGACTTGGTAATAGAATGTCCCCCACAGAGTGGTGAATGTCATCTTATGTTGATCTTCAGGGGCTATCTTAATATGATTGTAACTAGAAAATCCATCCATTAAAGATAACATCTTGTACCCAACAATTGAGTCGATGATCATGTCGATGTTGGGTAGAGGAAAATCATATTTAGGGCATGCTTTATTTATATCATGGAAATCAATATAAATACGTATGCCTAGGGTATTTTTACTCATTGTTACTATGTTAGAAACCCATTCATATTAGTCTAGTAGTGTGATAAAATTGGCTCCTAAAAACTTTTCCAACTCAGCCTTAACCAAAAGGGTGATGCATGGATGCATCTATCTTCATTTTTACTTGATTAGTTTATCACTAGGGTGAACAACAAGATGATGCACAACTAAATGTAGGTCCAAGCCTGGCATGTCAGGTATGCCCATGCAAAGATGTCTATATAATCCTTAAAAATGGATATAATATGTTCATGTTCTGCTTCAGTAAGGGAAGCTCCAAGATAAACAATTTTGGGATCCTCATGGGTTCCTAAATTCACTTCTATTGTGCTCTCCATAAGGAGTGTGGATCCATCTTCCAGAATTGTAGGTAATGTATGGTCATGATCATTTTCCTTTGTTATATCTTATTTTTGTTCCTCCCAAAGATCCAAATAATATGAAGAATTAGAATCTGCCTTCTTAGGTAAAGGCTAATTGGTAAAACCTCTAGAAACTCAAGAGTAAGATGCTCAAATATTTGATGTTGTTTTGAAGAGATGCTTGTACTAGCTATAGAACTTGGGCTAGATGTAATTTCTATGTCCTAAGGGGATGAGCAAACTTTCCCACCTAGGAGCACCTAAAATAGGTTTTCACTCAAAGGCTTGTCTTTTTCTTTACTTTTTCCTTGATCGACAAGTGCCTCAAAGAGGTTTTTGCTTGAAGATCTTGATGTTTGTTATTTATTATGACCAAGAAATTTTTCTTGCTCTCCAAAGTAGGTAGAAGGATCCACTGAAAAATCAAAACCCTATTTATGATCACCAATGGGGAATGCATCTCGTAGGCCTATGTATTCTCCAATTGATTATTCATTTTTGAACTCATCAACATATATGAACAAATTTTGTTGGTCCCAATCTGTGAGTTCAAGATGGCAAAGGCATAGGTTATAGTGAGGATTTTATTTAGGATGGGAAGTGCCAAAGGTAAAGATATAATGTCCTACTTTAGGAAGGGAAGCACCACTAGGATGGTTTTTGCTTTAGGACAGGAAATTCCAATAGGCATTATGGTCAATACAACATTTGAATCAAATAAATTTGAGTCAGCGAGATCATCAAAAAGGATATAATGGACATTATGTCACTGCTAAGAGTCTCATTACTAATAAATTCAAAAGATTCACTATCAAATTTCATGAGGTCATCCTCTGGAGGTTTAAATCCAAGACCATGATTCTAATTGACAACTCCAACTGATAAGGGATCTAAAATTCCTTTCACCTATGGACTAAGGCCTTTCCCTATATATTCAAGATGATCCATCATTCTATTAGGCATAGGATACTTTGGATTCTAAAAATAATTAGCAAGGCATTCATAACATAACTAATCTCCCTCGGTAAAAGCCTCTTGATCTTTCTCTGGTGCAATTGTAGGTACAAAAACCACATGAGGTTTTGGTTGTTTTTTCTTTGGTTGCCAAATTTGATTTGGTTTGTTAGGTGTTTGAGAAGTTTTAAGCTTATCAAATGTTTTAGGGGATTTTGGTAATTTTTCAATATAGAGGATGTCCTTCATATGGTAGGTGGAAATGCCTACATCTTTAATAATAACCTACTTGGCTAGAGCTATAGGAAATGGATCAGCTAAAGTAGAGGCTAGATCACCAGGGTCTATATAATTATATGGAGATGGATGAGAAATGATGGCTTTATTCTTCTTTGTGATGAATTTAGAACTTGGGCAATAATTATAATTATAAAACTCTGCTTCAAGATATTTGCAATATATTATATGGCTATTGATTAGAAGGAATAGTAACCTCGATCCCATCATGGGGAAACTTAAGGCATTGGTGAAGAGTAGATGGAACTACTTGTACTTTATATATTTAAGGCCAACCAATAAATATGTTATAAGGAAGCTCAATATCCATAATATGGAATAATGTGTGATGAGAAATAGACCCAACCATGAATGGCAACTAAATTATAGTAGATGACTCCCTCTAGGCATTGTCATAAGCCTTGATTGTAATAGTTTTTGGTTGAATGTCTTTATCTATGTAGCACAATCATCATACCAATTTAAGAGATGTGATGTTCAGTCCTGAACCATTATATATAAGAACCTGCTTGATCTTGTGATCCATAATGATTATCTCAATGTATAGTGGGTTATTATGGTTGGGGCCGAGGGTGGACATGTCTTTTTGATCAAATGTGATTTGCAAAAATGAAGACAAGTGTCTAACTAGGTTCTAGAACTGATCAAGTTTTATATCATTAGGCATAATAGACTCTTTCAAAAGTTTGTTAAAGATGGTTCTATGGACATCAAATGTCTGTAAGAGTTCTAATATGGAAATTTGTGTAGGGTTTTTATCTAATTGATCCATTAGACTATAAGGCATTTGAATTGTAGATTGAACTATTTTAGTCTTTGTTGGGATAATATTCAACTTTGGAACCATTAGCACAATGTTCTCATTTCATTTTATGGAAGAAGTGGGTGAAGGGCCTTAGATGGTAACTCGTGGGTTTCTAGTTGTGACTGGACAACCTAAAGGTGGCAAGGAGTTGTTATAATTAGAACAGGAAGGCAAAGGGCCTTGAATGATGACTCAAGGGTGACTAACTATATTACTATAATTTTGGGTCAATGAGGAGCCTTTATAATTAAAATAAAGGTGTTGTTTTTAGGATTAGTAACCTATGTAAATAGAGTAGCAACATGATGACGTGAACTCAACATGGTATTACTAAGGGGAGTGGGTGTTGACCCTATAATGATGGGTCTTATGTTGTGAGGAACATGAGATTGACTACGTGGTTTTATAATAATAGTGGTAGTGTGGGTTGAAAAAATGTGTCCCATAGTATTATTATAGTCGTAAGGTACATTGTTATAAGCCACATTATTAGTATGGGCATTATGATCTTGATTATGCTCATTATGATTCTGACCTTGTTGTTGGTTCTAAATCTAATTTTGTCTTTGATTGTGACCATTTTGATTGTTTCTTGGTGGTGGTGGATCATGTCAAGGAAAGGGGTCTTTGTAGATTCCCATATCCTAATTTGTGTCCTGATTAGGGGCCAACTTAATTTCTAGTTCACCACTTTAAATAAAGTCCTCAATAATATGTCATAATTAAATGCAATGATATGCACCGTGATCAACAACATGATGAAAGTTACACCATTCATTCTCTTTGTACCAATCTGGTTTTGGTTGATCTTGAGGAAATGGCCTTAATACTGGCCTTATAATTAAATTAGTTGCAATAAGATTTTGTAACACTATTTCAACCGATTCTCCTAACTTGCTAAAGACTCTAAAATTTTTATGAAATTTCCTTTATGGAGGTTGTCTCTGAAAAGTAGGTAGTGGATTTGGGGGAGTTAATTGTACATTTGGAGGAGGCATAGCCTGTACCATTTATACATGTCTTGTTTTAGTCACCCCATTTCTAACCATGTTCTTATTTTTTCTAAAGCCTTTAGTGATACAAAACTCAAAAGCTTTGGTTGAAAGATAATTCATAAATAAGAACAACACAATTCAAATAATGCTATCTCTGAAAAGAGATGTTTTATTGATCAAAATTGCCGACCCAAACATATGCCTATCTCTGAGAAGAGATGTCTGATTTCCATTTCGGGTTACATCTTCATTTATACATGTTTTTAAGGTATTAGGAGGATGTTTAAGGTCACCAATATCAAGGGGGATTAAGTGGTTCAACTTCCATGATTTACAACAATATAGAATTTGAGGAATTACTATTTTTAGACTGCACTACTGAAATTAAAATTTAGGTAACTTCCATTAGATTTTAAGGGGTCAAAATTCATTGAGAAAATCTCAATGGCATATCACGATGTTCTCCTCATTATTATATTTCCAACGGTTCAAACGGTGAGTCAATTGGAGCTACAGTGTAAAAGTTATGGCTCCCAGAAGTTCCATCACCAATTGGGGTTGACCCATCACCCGAACTGTCATCTGAATTGTTGCCCAGATCATTTAGGCTTATCCTACAAAACTATTTAAACTAGTGATTTAGTCTAATTATATGCTTTACCTTGTACAAAAATCTTTAAAAGGCCCTTAGCAATAAGATCCTTCTCAATCTGCACTCCTTTGTCAATAATTTATTCAAATGAGTTAGCATAAGCTAACCGTAGATTATGCACAACTTCAGGATGCAAATTCTATGTAAAGATATCAGCCAACTATTTGTCTGGAAAATTATGTTTAAAGTGGCCTACCAATGCTCTCCATCTTTGTAGATATATGGTGAAATTTTCACCATCACGTTGCTTACCTTTGCATAAGTCAATAATGGTTAATTCATGTTCTATGTTATATGAGAAATGGTTAACAAACTTTTTTGATAAGTCATCCTAATCTGAAACTAATCCCTTGGGTAGTTTAAGTATCCAATCAAGATCTTGTCTTGCTAAACTTTGTGGAAATAGTCATAGTAAGTACTTGCTACTATAAGCAACCTCTTGACATAAGATGAAGAATGCATGTATGTGTTATTAAGCATGGGAAATACTAAGAGGGGGGTGAATCATTATATCATATATCTTATCAAAATTTCCCTTTATCAAATTCCACTTAATCAAACATTCAAGATATGCAATAAAACTCAAACAATAAACACCACACAAGATAGAGAGAGACACTAGATATAACGTGGAAACTCAATGTGGGAAAAACCACGGAGAACAATCTCAAGTATATTCATGAGAACCAACACATAGGAGCACCATACCCCTTTGCCGAGCACCAACCCAGCTACAATTCATGAGCACCAACCCACAAGATCACCGACCCCTTTGTCGAGCACCAACTTAGCAACAATTTGTGAGCACCAACCCACAGGAGCACCAACCCCTTTATCAAGCACCAACCCAGCAACAATTCGTGAGAACCAACCCACAGGAGCACCAACCCCTTTATGTATACCACACACCTATCTCTCAATGTTGTTATCTCAACAAATGATAGTTCAATACAACATCTCTTTCCTCTCTCTCACCTTTGCTCTTCTAAGCTAGATATAACAAATACAAATCATATTCATCTCTCACAATTGTTATTCTAAGCTAGATATTACTATATCAAAATCAACCTTTTTCTTTTATATTACAAATGGCTTCTCAAGCCTTTATTTATAGCTTTTCAAATGACCTTTGGCCTTCCCCCTTTGTGACCCTTCAATCCTCATGGAAAATGGTGCCAAAATTGTGAGACCCTTCATATCCTTGCCTTTGAAAAGTCATGTGGTGACCCTTCATGACCAAAAATGTCCTTCCATCTTTTGTCCTTATCTTGGTGACTCTTCGTATTCCTTAAAGTGTCCCTTCATGATAAATTGTGCTCTTACTCTTTTGTCTTCACTTGGTGACTCTTGGAATTCCCCAAGATGACTCTTCATGGGAAAATGTGTCCCATTCTTCTTTTGTCTTTACCCCGTGGCTCTTTGACTTCTCCATGGGCCCTTCTTTTATCTCATATGAAACCAAAAATATATTCGTTAATATTAAATAAATATTAACTCACATTAGCCAAGATAAACAACATTAAATGCAATGGGGCCTTTATCACCAATAATGCTAGACCTTTGACATCAATGACAATATTTCCAACAATCTCCCCCTTTGTCATTGATGGCAACCTCAATCCTAAAACTGCCACATCCTGTCACCTACACATCCTATCATTTGAAAACATATAGTAACTCCCCATTACTATAGCAACCTGTACCTATTTCTACACCTGTACCTGTACCTGTTATTCTCCCCCTTTGACATCAATGGCAAAGGGCCTACTTAGAGCTAACACTTAGCTTCCCCTCAACTAATGTTGAACATCAATGGCAGGGAGTAATATAAATTACTCCCAACTCCTCTTGTAGATCTTTGAATGTATCCTTTGATCGTGCCTTTGAGAAGATGTCTAACAATACATACACATTGTTCCCTGTCCTTTGAGCATCTGCAATCAACTCATTTGAATCTTTTCTTCTAATCTCACAACCTTCAGCATGAAACTTTAATGTGTATCCTCGATCACATATTTGACTAACACTCAATAGATTATGCTTAAGACCTTTTACATACAAAACATTCTTAATCTTAGTTCTATCATAATCCAAACTCAAAGTACGTTTTCTGGCTATCATGGCAGTGGTTTTATCTCCAAATCTCACTGTGCCACCATTGATCTTATTTAGAGATATTAACTTACTTTTATCTCCTATCATATGCCTCGAACATCCACTATCAATTAACCATGGTTGATCTTTACTTCTTACATGCAAAGTTGTTTGCACCAACATAGAATCTTCAGGTTGTTTCTTCTGCCATGAACATGTCTGAACCTTTTTCCTGATGAATGGAGCTTTGAAACTCTGATCCTTCTTCTTGATGAATGGAGCTTTGAAACTTTGATCCTTATTGAATGACTCAAACATGCTTTTGCAATACTGAGCTATGTGTCTGAAGTTGTTGCACTTGTAGCATACTATGGTCTCTTCATCAAAGCTTGATAGAGGAGAAAAAGAGTTATGGCTTCTACTTGACTCTACTTGACTTTCCTTCTCCTTATTTCTGAAATTGTTAGCTCTTTTTCTACATTCTATTTTCTTGTGACCATATCCATTACAATAAAAACAATAGCCATAAAAATAAGACCTGTCTATATATCTCTGACCTAATTGCCTTTTGTAGCTTTGTTCTCTCCAGCCTTCTCTATTTGGAATGTCCTCTATATTTTTCTCTTCTCCCCTTTTTGTTTCCTCTTTTTTAAGAGCTTCAGCATAGCTCTTTTTCTTTTCAAATATGATCCCTGTCTTATCTAAATTTGATTTTTGATTTTCCAATATCTTATTCAGCATATTAGTGCTATCCTCAAATTTTGAATCACTGACTACTTTATCATTGACTGCTTTCTTAATATCTTCTTTTAAAGAGGCAATTTCAATAACATACCTTTCACATTCTTTTCTTGTTATTTCCAACTGTGTTGTGAGATCTTCTTTATTCTTCTTGGCTTCTTCAAAGTGTGCTTGTAGACCTTCAATCATTTCCTTTGACTCCTATTCATTTTTCTCGATCTGGCACTTTAATCTTTGATTCTTCTTCTCAATAGCTTTTAACTCTTCTAGGGCATAATTGAGTTCTCCTTCCATATCTAATTCAGCTTCCTCCTCTTCTTCTTCTTGATCATCATCATGTATGGCCATGAATATAATCTCTTCTTCTTCTGAATTGTTGACTCCACTATCTTCAATTGAGCTAGGATCTTTACAATACAGGCTCTTATTCTCGAATCCCTTCTTGGATTTGCCTTTAAAATTCTTCTTGTATGTAGGTTTTTCTTCTTCATCATCATTAACCTTATCTGAGCATCTAGCTGAAAAATGTCCAATCTTTCCACAATTAAAACATTTAAAAGGTAATTTTCCTTGATATTTACCTGTTCCTCTTTTCAGCCTGTGAATGAAAAGTGCTTTGATGTCATCTTCATCATCACTAGAACTATCACTTGATTCTTGAATCTTAGCTTTCTCCTTCTTTGATGTCTTGAAAGCCACTTCTCTCTTTGAGGGTTTATCTTGTTCTGTCTACATGTCATATGCCGTGAGAATGCCATGAAGCTCATCCATCTTTAGCTTGGCTAAATTCTTCATCTCCTCGATTGCCGAAACCTTTGCATCATATCTCATTGGTAGAGATCTCAAAACCTTTTGCACCACCATTGACTCTTCCAATGTTTCTCCAAGACCTTGAATTTGATTTAATATCTAATCAACTCGCAAGAGATAACTTGTTATATCTTCTTCTTCATCCATCTTCAAACTTTCAAACTACCTTCTAAAAGTTTGAAGCTTAGCTTGCTAAACCTTTCCATCACCTTTGTAAATATTCTCAAGTTTTACCTAAGTTTCATGAGTAGATTTACATTGCATAACTTTAACAAATTTAGATTTACATAAACCACATAAAATAGCATTTAAAGCTTTAACATTACATTCACTTGCCTTATTTTTTGCTGGAGTAATTGCAAATGTCTGTGGCTCTTCATATTCCTCCACCACTACTTTCCATATGTCAAATCTAAGGGCCATCAAATAAACCTTCATTCTCATGCTCCAAAAATCATAATTCATCCCATCAAACAAAGGTGCCTTATTTATAGAAAATCCTTCCTATGACCCAGCCATCGTGCTTTCTCGATCTACCTTCAAGCTGTAAGACTTTTCAAAAAGGAACCTACTCTGATACTAATTTTTAAGCATGGAATATACTGAGCGGGGGTGAATCAGTATATCATATATCTTATAAAACTTTTCCTTTATCAAATTCCACTTAATCAAACATTCAAGATATGCAATAAAACTCAAACAATAAACACCACACAAGATAGAGAGAGACACCAGATATAACGTGGAAACCCAATGTGGGAAAAACCATGGAGAACAATCTCAAGTATATTCATGAGAACCAACCCATATGAGCACCATATCCCTTTGCCAAGCACCAACCCAACTACAATTCGTGAGCACCAACCCATAGGAGCACTGAACCCTTTATCGAGCACCAACCCAGCAACAATTCGTGAGCACTAACCCACAGGAGCACCAACCCCTTTGTGTATACCACACACCTATTTCTCAATGTTGTTATCTCAACAAATGATAGTTCAATACAACATCTCTTTCCTCTCTCTCACCTTTGCTCTTCTAAGTTAGATATAACAAATACAAATCATATTCATCTCTCACAATTGCTCTTCTAAGCTAGATATTACTATATCAAAATCAACCTTTTTCTTTTATATTACAATGGCTTCTCAAGCCTTTATTTATATCTTTCCAAATGACCTTTGGCCTTCCCCCTTTGTGACCCTTCAATCCTCATGGAAAATGGCACCAAACTTGTGTGACCCTTCATATCCTTGCCTTTGAAAAGTCATGTGGTGACCCTTCATGACCAAAAACGTCCTTCCATCTTTTGTCCTTATCTTGGTGACTCTTCGTATTCCTTAAAGTGTCCCTTCATGATAAATTGTGCTCTTACTCTTTTGTCTTCACTTGGTGACTCTTGGAATTCCCCAAGATGACTCTTCATGGGAAAATGCATCCCATTCTTCTTTTGTCTTTACCCCATGGCTCTTTGACTTCTCCATGGGCCCTTCTTTTGTCTCATATGAAACCAAAAATATAATATTAACTCACATTAGCCAAGATAAACAAAAATTAATGCAATGGGACCTTTATCACCAATAATGCTAGACCTTTGACATCAATGACAATATTTCCAACATGTGTTTACGTGGATCTCCTTTTCCTTTGTCTTTGTCAAATTTAGGTGCCTCAAAATGAGGTGGAAAGGGGTTTTGGAGAATAGATAAATCAAATAGATATGGGCATATCTCATCAAACTTGTATTTTTTGACTCTATTATTCATCTCCAATCTTTAAACAATTTCTTTCATAGAATTCCATTCTTGCATGTTTGGTGCATTTATGGATTGAATAAGATGTTGTTGGGGTGGAATGTGCCCCTAGTTTCATTGTTGTTGGGATGGAATGTGCCCCTAGTTTCTTTGTTTTTGGGGTGGAATGTGCCCCTATTTTTGTTGTTGTTGGGGTGGAATGTGCCCCTGGTTTTGTGTGGATCTATAGGGAGTGTACACCTTTTGATCCAAGACTTGGTTTTGATTTTCTCCTTGAGTTGAGAATATAGGCTATTGATTCTTAGATTGTAAAACATTCCCTGAATTTGGTTGTTTTGTATTTTGTTGATTTTGAAAAAATTTATATTTATTTACCAATTTTTGGGTTGGTTGAAAAGAACTAACCAAATTATCTTGAGGGATTTCCTCAATTTGAACTAAATTTTTGGGTTTTTGAGTTTGTAAAGTAACAAGAGGTTCTTGATTATTGAAGAATGTATGTTTTGTATCAAATGGAACACTTTGTAAGGTCTCTTATGACTTTAATTGTTCATTTAGATTACCTTGATCCACTATGGTAATGTCCTCATCTAATATTGGTTGCATACTTTTAACCACATTTTCTTGTTCTTTTGAAGCATCATTGTGAATTAAAGTAGCAACTAGGGAGTCAGTTAAGTCTACAACAAGTTGGTCTGCATATTATTGACTTATTATCTTGATCTTAGCTAGAAGATCTAGATTTGTGGGTTTCAACTCTATTTATATTTCTTTTACTTTGTAAGAGGAAGAAGGTATATCTATTTCTACAAAATATTGCTCTTGCCATCATTGTTCTCCTTCTCTAACTAAGGTATGCAATTGTTATGTAGGAAATTCAGAAGGTAGTCTAGCACCTGATTCTATCAATCTAAGAAGGGATTCATCTTGATCTTCTTGGGGTTGATATTCATTGTAATCATCTTCAGATCCTACTATTGTGGGGATATCATAAAAAATAATGGGGTTATCTTGACCATCATAAAACTACTCGCCTTCATAACTAAGGCCATAAGAGGCCCCACTACAATTGAACCTTTGAGTCATGTCTAAAATATTTGTTCTATGTGTTTGACTAACTTTGGACCAATTCTTGGTAACCAAACAAAGTATGTTTTCACTCTCTTTTAAATAAATAATCTAGGTACCAATGAGACTATAAGGGAGGGTGGTTTCAAACCACGCACAATTTAGAATATTTGGTTCACAAGTTTACTCAACCTTTGGTAAGGTTGAAATCATATGGATCGGAAGAGGGTAAGGTAACTCAAAGACCTAAGGTGAAAACTAGTACACCAAACCCTAGATCTTTGTGATACACCCATACTGTAAAAGCCAGTTTCAACTTTCACAAGTTGACCCTAGAAGTTTAGAGAAAAGCTCTCTGTATTATGAAGAAGACAAAATCAACTAAGTAACTCAAGATGTAAAAACATACATGAATTACTAAGTATAAATCTAGGACCAAATAGGCAGCACAATGTCACCACATGATTCTAGTAGGATAAAATATGTTTTAGGACTCAAAGCATGAGTGATACACAAGATGACTTAAGTCCACCAAGATGATAATGTGATTTTGAGTCTTAATAAACGACCTTCAATCCAAATGGAAAATTGAACCCAAGTTAGAATAAGCTTAGTGCACAAATGGTGAACCCACTTTGACACACCAACCCTTATAACTCAAAAAGGTTCAATTTTGAATGTGGATTATAAATGAAGGATTTAAACAAATTGGGTGAAATATCTAGACTCAATTGGGTAGCATGACTGCACCAAAGTGGATGATATGACACAAAGCTTTCGATAACAATTTGAACAAGGAAAAGATGAATTTTCCAATCAGATAGCGTAATACCTCCCTTGCTCAAGAAAATTGAGGACAATGTGTTTTGGTTGAGTTCAATGAGTTAACATGCAGTTTTAGACATAAATCAAGACCAAGTAAGCTAATGACAAAAAACAAACATCTAAAGTCTAAACTGACAAGGTATGGCAAAGTGGAGTCTACTAAACTAGTAAGTTATCAATCATTCTAGGAAAATCAATTACATAATGACTTTCACGTCAAATGATGTAAAAGATAAGCATGAAAATTGGGTGACTGTGGCATTGGCTAGTTGTAAAAAGGTCTAGTCATTTTTACAACCACTACATCATGTTATTCACTCGGTGTAGTGTGATGTCTAAATGAAGATACATCCCATGTGTAACTCTAATTAGGAGCCAAAAAAAGTCAGTGTTGGAAGATGAAACCCTGGGTCAAAGCTTCCCTAAAGAACTCGTGGGAGGTAATGATGTCCCCCTCGCAAGCCAAGTTTGTGTAAAAATAAAGAAAGCATAAAATAGAAAGACTTTAGGGTCATTTTCAAGATCACCCAAACTTTAATGAGTTTTTGGGGAGGGCTTTAGATGACATTATTTTTAAGCCTTGGACTAGGTTGATTGCAATAGGAATGGTGCTTTTGATTCCTAGGGTTCCCTAAATGGGACAAATAGAAGATCATACACACGGCACCCCTCTTTTTGCCAAACAAAGATTTAACTTTAAAAACTAAGTAAATACAAAAACTTGGAAATGTGAGTTCATTTTTAAGCCCAAATGGAAAATGAGGTGGTGTTCATTTGACCCCTTGGTCTTACTTGTAACTTTGAAAACATTTACCATAAACATCTAAATTTTTTATTAAACACCAAAACAAGGTTCTTAACTAATTTTTAAACATGCAAAAGGTGATCTAAAACATGTTTTTTTATCAAATGTCAAGCTTGGTCCAACAAAAATAATGTTAGCATGTCCTTTAGCCCTTAAGCTCTTTTGGGTTTGAAACAATGGACTTTAGAAAAAGAGCTCTTGGGTCTGTGATTTAAGAAAACCATAGTGACCGACGTCGGTTATATAAATGATAATGATTATATTTTTAAACTGATGATAGTTATCTAACCAACATCGGTTACACCAATGTGACTAGTGATAGGTATCTAATTGATGTCAGTTTTACTAACTGATGTTAGTTAATCTATCTAACCAATGTCAATTTTATTACCCAATGTCGGTTACTGTGTAAATCCATGGCAAAATAAAATTAGAAAATTAATTTGCAAGAGTTTTAATGGTCCAAATGAATATTTTAAAGCTGAAAAATGATCTTCTTCATGTGTGGGATACGTCTTGTCCCACCAGACAATGCCAAGATGTAGAAAGGATTACAAATCAAGTTAGTCAAACATTAATCTATAAATCATGAAAAATGCATAAAGAACTAACTAATTAAGCCTATATATTCCTATGGGAATTATAAAGGATAGCAAGAAACAAATGAAAGAAAGCAAACATCATATTACCTTCTCAAATGGATTCACCATACCCATGTGGCTTAATAGCATGTTCTCCCTTGATCAAGCATCCTTTTCTTTGTCAACAAATGTGGAAAACTCCTCCAATGTCTCAAGAACACTCCATAAAACCTAGGCTCATGATTCCAAATCACTAAACTAGCCTATCAATGAAGCTTGCAAACAAAATCAATGATCAAATGTAAAGGATTATGGAAACAATTTAACATTATAACTTTCCAATATTCAAGCTTAAAATTCATGTCTATGGCCTCTCTATTTATAGATTTTTTAGATTGGTTAGGATCAACCATGACCACCCATCTTAAGATTGAGATGTGTGGCCAAAGATAATCCTAATATTTATAATTAAATCCATAATTATCTTCATCATGCCCTTGAAATAAGGGGCATTGAAGAGGCATGGGAGGAATTAACTAGGCATGGGTGACCTATAATCCTGATATTTGTGGTATTTATGGCCTAGGGATGTCTTCCCAAGAAATCATGTCACCTGATGATGTAGTTAATAGAAATCAATTTTCAAAAATAAATATTCAACAACTCTCATGAAAAATCCACTTAAGCTCTTGATTTGGATTAATTAGCCTTAAATAAGGTTAATCAAAATTTGTGCAATTATTTGAAAGTTGGCCCTCAATTAATAAAAATGGTCAGTAAGTCATATTATTGGGTCATAATTTGATTGAAGAGGAAATGAAAGGTGATGTTAGATGTGTTGGATCTATATTCCCATTTAGGATGTTGCCAACACCAAATAACAATGTTACGTGATGTGTACCAATTAATTTAGAAGAAAAGGGTGATCCAAAGCACTAAATGGCAAAATTGTCATTTTGACTCAAAATGATTTGATCAAAGTTAGTTGGCCCATAAATTGCATTACCCCATTTATTGATAATTTGACATAAATTAGCACTTGTAAATGACAAGTTTGAACCATTTATGGCATTTTATGGATTTTGACCTAAATGTGTATTTGAGTGTAATTCAAGTAAGATTGACAATTTCAACACAAATGGTGTTAGGAATTGGATGTCTACACTTTTTTATTTCTTTCTTTTTCCTATTTCCTCTATATTTTTTGTGCTTTGTGATATGTTTCCTTTCTTTCCTTTGCCTTTTTTTGTTTTCATAGTTTTTGTAATGAATCTGGAATTGGTCTAACCATTTTTAGTTTAGTACAGAAGTTTTTTCTTTCCTTTTGTGGGCCCTTTGGCCTTTGCTCCCTTTTATCTATTATTGGAGCCTGTGTTTGTCAACTTTTCATCTTTTATTATGTCTACTTTCATACCAATAGGTCCATAATTCAAATATGAGAAGTTTATATAGACAAAAAAATCCTAAGGAATTTCAATAAAAATTATCATGGCACTACACAAATCTAAGACACACAATTAAGATTCTAATTTTGCTTGCAAATACTTATAAGTGATTTCAAACTTTCTATTTTTTGCATATTTTTATTAAAAGAGGGTCTAACCAAAATATCATACTAGTTGAATTTGATTATCATATGGAGAGAAGGTGTAATCTTTTCTCCACTCATTG
The DNA here is from genome assembly GCA_037957365.1 of Torreya grandis. NCBI lineage: Eukaryota > Viridiplantae > Streptophyta > Pinopsida > Cupressales > Taxaceae > Torreya > Torreya grandis. The sequence continues at coordinate 958,398 of JARHVA010000219.1, read as the reverse complement.
GGATGGATACACACTAATGCAAAAAAAATAGGCCAACCTTTCAGAGGCCATAAATTTTGACTTGTAGCTCCATTTGAGCTCTTTCATGCACCAAAATGACCATCTTGAAAAGTTTTATGTTTTTCTAATCCTCCCCATCTACTTAAATTTGATTTGATATTTTTTAGAGGCCATGCGTGATCATTTGAGGATCCAAAATTATCGTTTAATGAAATTTTTGGGAATTTTCTATTTTTAGAAATTGTATATTCTTAGTTCTAGATGTCAAATTTAGTTGAATTTCATTTAATATATTAATTTTAACATTTATTATATTTTAGGATATTTTAGAGCTGTGTGCACTTGCATATGAAACTTACTAAAAATAGTAGCTACTAAAAATAGATATTTTTTTTAGATTTTAGTTTTTTTTTTTTAATTTTGCATGTCAAATCTAATTTTGAGTTGAGGATTATTTAGGCATGGTTTGGGTTGTAATTATTTTAAGGAATTAAATAAGAATCAATACAAGTTATTACTTTCATAAGCTTTGCCTATTAATAATTTATTGTCTTGATAGTTTTTGGCTTCAGTATTTGGTATCAGAACAAGTTTGAATCTTAGCAAAGTAAGACATGGAGAGAGGATGAGGGGGTATTGTACAGATGAATCAAAATATATAAGAGATATAGAGGCAAGTAGAACAATTGACTGAAGTTATCACCAATCAGATAAAAAGACAAGGTGGTGATGAGGACATAGATTGTGATGAAGAAGTTCATCAAGAATAAGAACAACACGAGAAGCCACCATTGATTGAAGAGAGGATGGTTCAATTTTTAGAAGGAATAAATGAATGAATCAAAGTTGATTTTCTAGATTATGGAGGTATTTTAAAACCATAGAAGTTGATAGATTGGATGAATAACATGGAGAAGTTCTTCAAGTGGAAGACTATGAGAGAAGACAAGAAGGTAAAGTTTGCATGCATGAAATTGAAAGGTCATGCAATGATTTAGTGGGACCACTTATAGAAAGAGAGATTGATAAAATCAAATGAGAAGATTAATTCATGAAAAAAGATGGAGAAGCTAAGGGATAAATTTATTCTTGTGGATTATGCACAAACCTTATATAAAAGATTTAAAAATTTGAGGCAAAAAGATCACAGTATACAAGAGTATACAGATGAGTTTTATAAGCTTTCTATAAAAGTGGAGCATGATGAAATAGAAGAGAAGATGGTTGTAAGGTATGTAAATGGTTTGAAATTTACTTTTAAATATGAATTAAGCATGCATAGAATATTTTTCATGGAGGAGGCTTATCAATTAGCTTTGAAAGTAGAAAAAACAAAATAGGTAGAATTTCATAAGAACGTCTCTTGGTCCAAGAAGAGACGGATCCCTTCCAATAATGGGATGAGGTAGGTTTAATACCAATAAAGGTGAATCATCACGTGGTGTAGAAAGGCAAGATGATAATAGGCAAGGGTTTCAATACTAACAAAGAAGAAGAGGGTTTTAGAGAGGATGAGGTTATGGTGGTGTTAGAGGATGGTTTTTGAATCAACACATATCTTATGTTTATTATAGATGTGGAGAAGAAGAGCACCAAGAATTTGAATTTCCACACTATCAAGATCAAGAAAGGAGGCAAGAGGATCACCCAAGAGTGAATATAATTGAGACTGAGATAGAAGAGCAAAATACTAAAGTTGTACTAGTAGATGTTGGAGAGAATCTCATGATGAGAAGAACAATGATCGCTCCAAAAAAGGAACAAGTACATAATAAAGAAGGTGGTGATGCATGGTTACAATCAAGCATTTTTTGAATAAGATGTACTTCGAGTGGAAAGGTATGCAAATTAATTATTTATGGTGGTAGTTGTGAAAATATAGTTTCTAAAGAAATGATAGAGAAACTAAATTTACAATGTAAAAGGCATCCTAATCCTTATCGAATTTCATGGTTAAAGAAAGGGAATGAGGTTGCAGTAGATAAAAGGTGATTAATAAAGTTTTCTATAGGAAAAATTTATAATGATGAGATATGGTGTGATGTTATTCTAATGGATGCATGCCATGTGTCATTAGAAAGATCATAAAAATTTGACAAGAAAGTAATTCATAATGGAGCAAAGAACACATACACTTTTTGGAAAGGTGGTACAAAGGTAATTTTGTTACCTCTTAAAGAGGAAGAGAAGATAGAAAGCATGCTCTCTACTAAAGAATTTATCCAAATATATGAAGGTAGCAGGATGCTATGTATTAGTAGAAAACAATGAAGACACAAAAATGGTGTCAATACCAATAAAAACAGCAAGAGTGTTGAAAGAATATGTAGATGTTATACCTGATGAGTTATCAAATGATTTACCACTGAAGAGAGATATTCAACATCACATTGATTTGATTCTAGAATCAGCTCTACCCAATCAAGAAGCTTATAGGATGAGTCCAATAGAACATGTAGAATTAAATAAACAGGATACTAAATTGTTAAGAAAGAAGGTGATAAGGGAGAGTATGAGTCCACGTGCAACACCAGTATTGTTAACTCTAAAGAAAGAGGATGGAGAATGTGTCTCGATAGTAGATCAATTAATAAAATTATAATCAAGTATAGGTTTCCTATACCTTATTAGATGATATGATAGATGTACTTGCAAGAGAAAAATATTTTACTAAGACTGATCTAAGGAGTGGTTATTATTAGATTTGAATTCATGGAGGAGATGAGTGGAAAACTACATTTAAGACTAAGGATGGCTTATATGAGTGGATGGTGATGTCATTCAGATTATCTAATGCACCTAGCACATTTATGAGGGTAATGAATACAGTGCTACGAGAATATATTAGTAAGTTTGTAGTTATGTATTGTGATGATATTTTGATATTCAGTAAGACTAAAAAAGAACACTTACAACTTTTGAGAATGGAACTGGATTTGTTAAGAAAGGAAAAATTGTATGCAAATTTGAAGAAGTGCAGGCTTATGTAGAATAGTTTGGTATTTTTGGGATTTATAGTTTTAGTAGATGGTGTGAGAATGGATGAAGAAAAGACAAAGGCAATTGTTGAGTGGCCTATTTCAAAAAGCCTTACAGAGGTAAGAAGTTTCCATGGTTTAGTAACTTTTTATAAAAAAATTATTAAAAAATTTAGTAGTATTGTGGCACCAATAATAGATTGCATGAGAGGGAAGGAATTTTCATGGATTAGAGTAGCCACAAAAAGCTTTAAATTTTTTAAAAATAAGATTACAGAAAGACCAATTTTAGCATTATCAGATTTTAACAAAGTGTTTGAGGTTGATTGTGATGTTTCATTTGTAGAAATTGGTGTTGTGTTGAGTCAAGAAATAAAGTCAATATCATATTTCAGTAATAAATTGAATGAGGTAAGAATAAATTATTCTACTTATGATATTGAACTTTATGTAATTATACAAGCATTAAGACAATGGAGTCATTACCTAGTGCCTAAAGAGTTTATCTTGTTTATAGATCAGGAGGCTTTAAAGTATGTAAATACACAAAAGAAGTTGAATAGTAGGCATGCAAAGTGGGTTTCTTTCTTGCAGGGGTATACTTTTGTGTTGAAACATAAATCAAGAAAAAAGAATCAGGTAGTTGATGCATTGAGCAGGAGAGTAGCGTTATTAACTACTATGGTGAATGAAGTAGTTGGATTTGAAGCTATCAAATAATTATATGATACTGATTCATATTTTGGAAAGGTAGTTGAGCAGTGAAAAAATCCATTAATAGGTAGGACAGATGTTATTCATGATGAGTATCTTATACATGAAGGTTATCTCTTCAAAGGGAAATAATTATGCATTCCAGTTTGGTCTCTACAAGACAATATAATAAGAGAATTACATAGCGGTGGCTTGGCTGGACATTTTGGTAAGAAAAACACAATAGATTTGGTGGAGGAAAAGTATTTTTAGTCAAATATGAAGATAGACGTGACAAGGTATGTTTCAAGGTTTAGGATATGTCTGGTGGCTAAAGGACATGCACAAAATACAGGACTATACATGTCATTACTGGTTCCAAGAGGACCATGGATAAATTTGAGTATGGATTTTGTGTTGGGATTACCAAACACATATAAAGGTAATGATTCAATTTTTTTTAATGTAGACATATTTATAAAATATTTCATTTCATTTCATGTAATAAAACCAATGATGCCACTAGATTTGTATAATTATTTTTTAAAGATATTGTGAGATTGCATGGTATTCCAAAAACTATTACTTCAAATAGGGACACAAAATTTCTAAGTCATTTTTGGAGGACTCAGTGGAAGAAGATGGGTACTAAGCTAAAATTCATTAGTGCATATCACACATAAATAGATGGACAAAAAAAATTGTGAATAGGATCTTGGGAAATTTGTTGAGATGCATAGTGGGAGAGAAGATTAGGTAATGGGACTTGGTTTTACCATAAGCTAAGTTTGCATATAACAATTCAGTGAATAGATCAATAGAAAAGTCACCATTTCAAATTATTTTTGGGAGAAATCTTATGAGAATTTTATATTTGATATAATTATCGATTGTAAATTGAGTTAGTAATGATGCAGAAGCACTTGTAGAATATATGCAGCAATTGCAAGGAGTAAGAATAAAGTTGTAGGAAAGTAATGAGATATATAAAGCAATAGTAGATGTCAGAAGAAGATCAAAGGTATTTGAAGAATGAGATTTGGTAATGGTTTACTTGAGGAAAGAAATATTTCCAAAAGGCACATACAACAAGTTGAAGTACAAAAAAATTAGACCATGCAGAATTGTGAAGAAAATCAATGATAATCCTTATGAGGTGTGTAGACACTAGAAAACTATGCACTTGTAGTTTTTAATGACTAAATGCCTCATGATCCCCATAAATACCCCCTAAACCTTCTTAACCGTTAAAAAACTCCTCTTAACCCAACTAAACAACTATTTTCCTAGTCACATAATACTATTTGAAATTACTATTCAAAATTATTATTCACTGTGGGATCCACTATCACTATTCATGATGACATGGAAAGTGGCATGGAAAATGACATGGCATGGGACATGTCAAGTGACATGAAATCTGATTTGGGAGGGATATGGCAAGTGACATGGCTTAGAAGTGAGGTGGCTTGATGTGGAACATCATACCCCACTTGAGACCCTTTTCAAAGTGCTTCATGACCTCATTTAAGCATCACAAGGGACCCACCTTGAAATATGGTGAATTTAAATTCAAGGGACCATTAGTAAACATGTATTTTACCTTCACACATGAAATTAACCTTTGAAATAAGATACCTACCTCTTTAAGATAAAGGGCACCCATTTTTGACTTCTTAACCCAAATGGGACACTCACCAACCCAAATGGGAATCCCCACCCACCTCATTTTGACTAATTCATCCAAAAAATATAAAATGTCACCATAATTATATTATTCCTCTTTTGGCATGACTCTTCACAACATATGCTATAAATACCCCCCTCTCCTTCACCCAGGGAAAACGTTAGAAAGTGGTAAATTAGTATTTTTTGTTATTAACATTTTATTGCAAGTGTTTGGAGGAGGTTATCCACTTGAGAAGGAGATAATCCTCATATTTAAGAATAAAATATTCAAATCATCAAATTCTTCCGAAATCACTCCAAGATTTCATTAACAATATCATCAACAACACCATCATCGACAACCATCTCAAAAGTAACCTTGTTTGTTTATTTCATTTCAACTTATTATCTCCTTTGGCCTCTTCTCTATTTACCTCCATAAATTTCACCTCTTATTTTTACCCCTTTTCACTTAATTCATTTATTCCCTTGTCCATATTTACCCACTTGACCCTTTATACCTCTTTGCCATAATTCACCCACTTGACCCATTTTGCCTCTTGGCCATATTTACCAACTTGACCATTTATCCCTTTTACCCTTTCCCTTCTATCTTATTGATAATTTTGACCATCACCTTATTTATAATTTCAAGCATTTATCAACCTCAACCAAACCATCTTTTCCTTTTGACCATTTGCCAAACCAAAACCATAACCTTGTTTCGACTAGCCTTTTAGCATTTGCTTTATTTAATCATTTTCTCAGCAAAGCATTCATCTTAATTATATTTAATTTTAGATTTGATATCATTTAACGCAATCATAAATATTTTATCATCTAAATTTAATTATCCAAATAAGGTGGATTGACAACCTCCTAGGAAGCTTTCACTTCTAGGACCTGGCTCACACTAGGCAATTCACTTTGCTACTTATCTAACAAACAAGTTTTCTTAGTGTTTTCTTCTTGCAGGTTATTCCTTCCTATCCAAACAAGAGTATCCATCATCATATGGATCATGTGCACATTTTATACCAGGTTTGCATAACCATTACCCTTATTGATAGTTTCTTCTTTTCATTTTTAGAAAAAAATAGAAAATAGAAAGAAACATTTTGGCACACCCGATGGGACCTAGTTCCCTTTCTTCCTTAATTGTTTTCTCATCAAACAAAATCATTTCTTTTTGGGCTTAAAAATAAACCATTGGCATTCATTTATTGCTTGTTGATTTTAGTTCATTTAGTAACTTAGGAGGCAAAGTAATATTATCGTAGCATTCAAACTTGTTATCACACACAAAACTGAACCAAAAAATAATTTACACATCAAAACAATACTTGAGATAAGGACCGACTAGGATTTCATCACTTGGTGGAAACCTTACCCCCTCTCGGCTATCCCACTTAGATTTCACCACCAAAGGAAGAACCAACTCAACTCTCTAGTTGAGTATAAACTCTGGACTCGATATATTTTGGCTAAGCACCCACATAGAATGTGGGATCATGAAGTGAGGGGAGCAAGCCCCAACCACCAAACCACATACTAAAAAAAATACATACTTCTTCTTGAGTTCCTAAACACAACCCAAAACCAAACATAGACTACCTTGTTTAGGACTTGTTCTACAAACCAGATTTCTTCTGCACACTTTCTAAAGTATAAGCCAAAAGAGAGATAATTAAAACTCTAGGATTTTACGTATCTTAGTGTATGATTTGATTTACTTGAATCTTTTCTTTTGTGTAATTATTTTTTGAGGCATGAGCTTAGTTTTTATCCATTCTTCACATAGTCTTTACCATACCACAAATTGAAGAATCAAACCAACCAAGAACTTATTTTCCAATACCTCATCTCCACTATCTTGTTCAATGGAGAGATTTCCTATTTTCTCTCCTAGATATTCTAACTTTTCTAAGATCTTGGATAACAATCCTTTCACCTTAAGGTGGTACCTTGCATTGCAAACCACTTATGTTCCCTTCCTTACCAATAATAAACCCAACCTTGTCTACAATCAACCCAATCCTGTCTACAACCAACCCAACCTTGTCTATAACCAACCCAACCTTGTCTATAACCAACCCAACCCTATTTACAATTAACCTAACCTTACCTATAACTCATCAAACTCCAACTTTAACCAACCCAAAAGCTATCAACCTTCACTCAAACTACCACTTAAGTTTGTTGTAGTGATAATAGACCAGATAGCTAGATTAGAGTCAAAATTTAGGCCATCTATTTATGATATCCATGATCAATCAAACCTCACTTAAAACCAACCAACAGCCTATAATCAGCCTTTTAATTATTATCATGCCCAACTAATAACATATCAACATCTATCATCTCAATCACCCCAACCTTTTCAAAGCTTAGGCCATTTCCCCCAACCATCATATTAACCTCAACCCACCTTGTTAACCCAAAAAAATTTATCACCCTTAACTGATAAACCAACCTATCAACCCAACCAACTTGTTAACCTATCAAACCAACTAGCCTCTTCAATCCAACCAAATAACTTATAAATACTTTCACACCCTAATGTGATAAATGAGACATTGGTACACCCTCTTATGGCCTTTAGTAAACCTACAACTGAAGAAACTATAATAACACCAACCTTGACCAATCCACTAGTTAACCAAGTAGAATATTTATACATTTCCTTACAAACCACAATTAAGGAAATAAAATAATATTTTCCACTTCCCCTTTTAGTGAATCAAAGCCAACTAGAATCATTTGACACTTATGAGGTGCACATGATCAATGTTTTTATTGATAAACCTATTACTACTACTTCTTCCACCCCACTCATTGAAGTGGGGGAATCACTTCCCTTTCCTTTGGATGACAAAACAAAGGAAGCAACCACTTCCTTCCTCTCACTTGACACCATTACACCTTCCTCCCCCACCATAGACTCACCTACTCTTCCTTTGGAAATCATTCCTTTAGAAGATGTCACCTTATCCACTCCATCTATGGAAGAAACATCTTCTCTAAATTTTGAACCTTCCACCAAAAACATAGATGGAGAAACCATTCCCTCTTCTCCACCCAAGGGTTTAAGATTTGAAATAAATGACCAAGGAACCAAACCTATCTACAAGCCCTTTTCTAGGCTAGTACAAATCCTAGAGTTCACTTCTCAACCCAATCTCAATAGAGCCACTTTCTAGCATCATCTTGGCCTCCCCTATCAAAACAAACAAGAACCATTAGCTTCACTCGAATCCACCCTCAAAATTATCACTACCTCAACCCCATCTTTAGATACTCTATCCTTCAAAACCATAATGGAACCATCCAACCTACTTCCATCTAAAAAATTTAAATACCCTTACACCTCTTTGACCAAACCCATCAAGAATCTAGGAATACTTCCTATTCATAGCATAGGTCACCAATATTTTAAATTGGACTTAACTCCATCAATTCCATCAAATAAAACTTTGAATAAATCTATTAAAAGGGTGGAATCTCCTAAACCATCTCAAAATAGACCTATGCCTGCCCTCTCTTAAATATTCTACTTATAAACCAAGCAAGCAACCCCAACCTAGCCAATCTACTAAAACCAATCCACAACTAACAAGTTCCAAGGTAAAGCCTACTCCTAATAAGTCTCCCACTCCAAAGCCCAAAAATCCATCACCCCCAACATATTTAATTGAATCTTATTCAACCATTTTACAAATTTTATTGAAAACCTCCTCCTTAACCTTGCCACCTCTCAAACGTTTCCAACCTATCAAAACTTTTGACCCTTCACATCCTCAACCAAAATGGTTTAATTCCAGCTTAGTCTGTGCATACCATAGGACACTTGGACATGACACAAAACACTGAAAATCACTCCAAGCACTCATCCACAACTTATATGAGGATAAATATTATCAGATGAACCTCCCTTAACCAAGCTAACCCAACCTAATCGATAAACCAAAACTACCCAACCACCCATAACTTCCATAGTAAAAACTAATTTTAGGAAGGCTCCCAAAACTAAAAACCTATCACCTCAAACACCTTTACATGAATCTTATTCCACCATTTTACAAAGGTTATTGCAAACCTCTTCCTTAACCTAACCACCTATCAAACCTTTTGACCCTATCAAAACTTTTGACCCTTCATGCCCAAAACTGTCATGGTACAATGACCACCATGTGTGATCTTACCATAGGATACTTGGCCATGATACAAAACATTGCAAGGATCTTAAAAACATTATCCACCAACTTTATGACAAGGATAATATGTTATCAAATGAACCTCCTTTGAGCCCATTATGAACCCAACCATCAACCAAACCTACCCAACACCTGCCTATTCCCCCATTCTCACCTAAGAGTAAGGAGAAATCGAAGCAGAAAGCTAAACCAACACTTCCTTTTATCCACACCATCTGTGAAGTTACCCACTCTCAAGTCCAACAAAAAGATAAGGGAAAGGCTAAAATTTCAATTCCATAGACATACCCTTCAAACCCTCAACATTATAACCAAGCCCAACGACAAACACCTTCACTTTGGGATCTTTTTCCCATCCATGCCAAGATTAAATTGGGGGAACTTTCCTTCCATAAATATTTAACCATTTATTAACTTTAACCATACCTTAACCATTAACTGAACTAACCCTTAGATTTTTTGCCTCAACCTATCAACCAAACCTATCCATCAATCCAAATTGAACCAAGTGGTATATCAAATTGGGGAAACTCATTTGGACACCACCTAACCTATTTGGGATACAAACTCTCCCATCAAACCATTGGAGACCACCCATCTCCAACAAACCTAACCAATTTTACCTCAAACCTCAAGACTTCAATATTGGAGACCTCATCCTAAAGTAGAACTAACATGAATAAAATTTAAAATGAGGCAAGCTTGCTATTAATTAGCTTGTCCCTACATCATTACGCATAAGTATGGATTAGGAACTTATCATTTGTCCTCTCTTGAAGGCCAAAACTTGAGCCTCTCAACACTTCGCATCTGCATCAATTTTTTTGTTAAGGAAGGATCAATCTCACTCTTTTTATCTAACTTAAGCTCATCCTTTGATTACAATATTTTAACCTTCACCCATCTCTTTCCTCTCCTCTTAAGGATGATTGATTACAACATAGAACCATGTGATTAACCATCATAGTCATAGCCTAATCCTAAATATGGGTACCGTGGCTCTACCCATAGCATGGTTCTCATGGATACTTTTCATCTTTAATGAGATGGAATCCCATGGTCATTGTCTCTCAAAACCATACCCTTTTACATATCATTGACCTTCTTGTGTAAAGTTTTACCCTCATAAAGGTAAACCTATGAACCTAATTAGATTGGTCCATGTCTAAACACATTTCATCTTGCAAAAATTACTTGGGTCAATAACTTAAGCATTACAAACTACTCCCTCAAAGGACAGCTACCCAAAAACAAAATAAAAACTACCAAATGTAAGGTAGACTGCTCCCTTGAAGGATAGCTATCAAGATCATTAAACAAAGCCAATAATCTTAGACCACTCCCTTGAAGGATGGTTAAGTTCACTTTGTCAAAAGCAGAGTAATTTATTGGAAGCTTCCCGCATTGATCAGCTTCCCATAAACATAAATATAGAAAAAGGCCCACTATCACAACAAATTCTAAAGCCACAATCGGCTCTCTAGCAACATAATAAGTTAGAAGCCGCAATCAGATTCCACATGTAGACTTCCCACATTGATCAATCTACATCTAGCATACGACATAGACTTGTCTATTACTATTCTTAAGTCACCTATAGAAAGGGAAATTTAACTCACATGTGGTTATCATACATATCACCCATTACCCTTCACACCACCCATCACCCATCTTCCCTTTAGACTATCTATAAATCAAGGGATCTAGAGCTTACTTGACACCCTGTGATCAAGAATTTTTTTAATCAACTAACAACCACTCATGCACAACATTTAAGGGGCTTATATTCATTAAGTCAATCCCACTTCAGGTATTTTTTTAGTCCTTGTCAAAAACAAAGCATTGTGCCATGTTCTTAATGTGTTTGGTTTGTATTTTCCTCATGACTTTTACCATCCAGTGTGGCAACAACAATAATCATTTTTTTACATTCAGCAAGGTTATACCAACCACAACCATACCAATCATGACCATAACCATAACATTTATAAGTATACACACAACCTTAAGCATGATACCATTCAACCAGTGACATCCAACACATTTTCTACATAACAAATTATGCAATATTTTACTTAGGGTGAAAGGAATTACATGACATACATAGTCATTAGATTACACACAACCGAAATCAAATGTATACATCATCATACCTTATGAATAAGGCATAATTTATTTAATAAAGTTTACCTCATGAGCTAGATGGTAGCATTAGTGTGGGATGAGGGGATGACACTCCTGTTCATTGTTGTTATTGTTTTTGATGATGAATGTGGTTGAATATGGTAGTCTTCGTGTATGGAGGAACATCCACCATCATTTTCAATGGAAATTTGAATGACAATTGTGTGAATGTAGATGTGCTCACATGAAGGACATGATCTGATCCTGGTACTGGTCCTTATCATGATTCTTTAAATAGAATACCTACCCATTCTTCCTCATCGACCCGGTTCTCCATTCTACCAATTGGGAAGGTCATATGATGTCATTGATTCCCTTGAACAGTCTTCCCACTAAAAATCGTCATCTTTACCTACCTTTTCACATGGACATATCACCCTCGATATGATTGGTCATCTCGATAAAGACATTATGCACCATCATGATATCTTTTTGTTTCCCTTATCATCTAATTCACATTTGATGTCTTTCCTTGCTTTGTCATCTCATAAACCTTTTAGGCCTCATGGTCATTTACGTCATTATCACCTTTACCTAGTTGACATAAAGTGGTTTCCAACCATGGGTTTCTATAATGATCATGCCTTTGAAACTGCCACTATTATTGGTGGTGGTAAATCCCAAATCCTTACCACTATAGAAACTCTTCCATCAGAGGTAGGCCACCATGAATTCACACCAATACATTCACCTTCTTTTCCCCTCTAGCCTCCCCTACTACTAGCCCATTACCATAAGCTCTGAATGTCAGTCTCTAACCATTGGCAGTACCTACTCCAACATGGTAGTCTTTTCTTTTGTGCTAGCTGAACATTCATCTATAGCAAGGGAGTCATCATCTTCTCTTAACCAAACAACTTTTTTTTGGTTATGCCTGAACTAGTGGAACCAATAAGTCATTGGTTCCATGAAGCTAGGACAGAGGATGCAGACATGGCCACCATTTTTCTATCCTATCCATACAGCTCTTAGGTCAAACAAGGTCCATCCTTTATCGCTCACCACGTTGTTAACTTCCTTGTAGAATCTACTTGACCATCAAAGAAATTATTTATAGGTCATCACTTAGCTACTACCCTTAAAATGTAGCTTATAGTGGTGATGAACCTTGGCCAAAGTGAATCTATAGATCCAGATAGACCCCCCTCCTAAAACTTGGCTTGTATTGGTCAACACTATCTCTAAACTCCTACACTTACACAATTTTAGAAGGTGTAACCTCCTAACAAAGGCACTTATTCTTTGGATTAGCTCTATTGAACATCATTTGTGGTACTTAGCATTGTGTTCCCTTTTAATTTATCCTACCTTGCCCATTTGTATCTCTAATCCTACTAAATGTGGGACATTGTGGTAACTATTTATCGATCTACACCATTCACTTTCACCGACACCTTCACCAAAACCCAAAACTTTTATTTTACAAAGCCTTCTCCCTTAGCCCAAACCAACCCATGTGGTCCATCAAATTGGGGCAAACAATTTGAACACCACTCACCTAAACCTTATTACATTGGCCTGATGCCCATAGACTATGTAAGCACTGCTTCACTTCTAAAGGCAACTCAGCCACTAACAACTAATTCCCATCCCCTTTTTCTTCTCACTCATTTCTATCACTAACAGTGCCCTCTTGCTTAGGGAATCCTACATCGAGGAAGCTTTGAATTCTTTATTCAATGTCCTTATGTTTTAAAACCATCTAATACTTCTTCTTAAGTTTTTCCCCCATTTTTGGGAGAACTACATCAACCTAAGGTCTTTTTGGACTATGTAGGTAGCACTCAATTACTGAGGTCAGCTTAGCCACATCTTTTATTTTATTTTCCCTTCTCACATAAAATATCTTCCACCACTTCCCTACCTATCCCATCACCACCTCCCTCCCTTCATCTTATCAATCTCTTTTAACCACTTTTCTAGCTTGTCAATCTCTTTTAACACAAGGGTTGACAGCCTTCATCATTGGCCCCTCTTATCTTCCATAAAACCACCACCTACTCTGCCTCACTAGCCTCCCCATCACCTTTCCTCATGCATACTTCATATTCCACTCCTTCATCCACTTCTCATGTTTTTGGTCTCTCTCTCCACTTATTACCAACCTTGTCCTTTATCCCCTTCAACTTCTTTCACCATTCTCATCATCTCCCCTTGCCCTTGGCTAGTTGTCATACCCTCTTTATCACTCTCTTTTCCTCACCAATTCCCCATCATACTGTGCATCTTGTAATTTTTTTGTTTCTTATATAACTGTACTTTTTATTTATGTGTACTACCACTCTTTGCCATTTCACCATTTTTCCCACCGTACCCATTTTCCATTCTTCTTTTTTGCTTTTTTCTATCTTTTTGTCTTCTTTTTTGCCTCCACAACTAGTTTCTACCTGGGTATTTATCCTTTGAGAAGTCTTCCATAATTGCCTCTTTTATTCTTCTCAGTTCTTACCTTTTGCCTTTTGCATTCCCCTTTTCCTTTTTCCATCTTGGTACTCACTTGTCTTTTGCATCTGTGTAAGTATCCTTGTTTCAATTCTTCCTTTTTATTCTTATCATGCTTGATCTTCATCCTTTATCTTCATCTCATTTCCTTTCATTATTTTCCACCATCCTCTCCTTTTTCTCCATTTCCTTTCATTTTTATCATCTTGAGGACATTCCTTGTTCTTCTCAACCTTCTTTTTTTCCTCCTATATGTCCATGCCTAGCTCCTTCCATCCTTCTCCACCTTCATCTTTATATGCAACCTTATCATTTCCTCTACCTATCTCTTCATCCATATCCTGGTCTACCTTCACCTCATCCCTCGTTGCATCTCCCTTATGTTCGCCAATTTGACCTCCACCTCTTTAGAGTGTGGTCACCAGTTGTGTCACTTCTACATCTCCTTGTTTGCTTCTTCATGTCCTCCATGCCCTTGCTTTAATGCATGAAATCCACAACCTACTCCCTCATTTAATTACTATTATTATTATTCACCTCACTTCATATTCCAAAACCCCTCATCTTCTTTCTCTAAATTCCCTAAAAACTCAATGCTTACTTATTTTGGGGCCCCACTGACTCAAGGGTCAAGGGTTCGAATCTTCACCACTTTTCGTTTACCCACTCTACTACTTTGCTTCCCCAAATTGTTGAATCATACCCTTCCATAGCCTATTAACGACATTGTTGTGAAGTATGCACAATGTCAGCTTATTTGGATGGTGATGAATGAACCCATTGGGTCACCACGACAATTTGAGCAGTGCTAGATTTTCTAATAGCCTTGTAAAGCATATTTCTCCTTTTTTTTAAATGGTGACATAAATTTCATGCTTAAACCTGCTTATCCATGGCTGCAGATTCCTTTTTCATAGTTGACACAATCATCTAATTACATCCTAGATAATCTCATCCACCGTTTCTACCAAACCAATCAAAAAACTATTTGAGACCCATATTTCCCACCCTTTAGAGCTTCCCTTTCTCCAAAGTCATTCAATCGGACCTAACTACATGATATCAATTTAAGGCAACCAAGTTGACCAACACTCCCCACCTCAAAATAACTACATTTGCCTAATCTTTTTTTGGATTCCTATCAATGGAACTATGTAGGTATCATCCACTTACCAAGTGCATTTAGAGTCAGCTCAACCATCCCCTTCCAACCCATACCCAATCCACCCATGCTTTCACCACGTCCTTCTTAATGTTGGTTGCTTTTAACCCAGAACATTGGCATGTTTTGTAAAAACTTTTGATCGAAATGACCAACCTTACCATGTTGAATTTTTGAATGTTTGCACCAACTCATGCATGACCTAACCAATTGTGTTGTTTTTTTGGAGCACTTCCTACCTTGGACATTTGCAACCAACATCGAGCTTGTCTAGATGACTTGATAGGCCTAACTTGATCATCTATGACCAACATTGTGGATCGATTATCCCTATCACATATCCTTCTAGGATCGACCTTATTTTACCAACATGGAAGCTTTAGTCTCTAAATAATATTGACTATTGTGCTTAGATGCATTTTGTGAACCCATTGGCATTTCACATGCCCAACTACCTTGTGGCACCACCTAATACCTCCCCACCAACTACTTATCAAGCCTACACCCGATTCAGCCTTCCCTCATTAACTCTCAGTTTAAGGGGGAACACTTCCTCCCATATTAATAGCACCTTAACCTTCAACCAAGCTATTCATTTTTGTTTTGCAGCTTGTTAATTTAAAGCCACACAACAAAAAGAGGCAAAATGTAGACATTAGAAAATTGTGCACTTGTAGTTTTTAATGACTAAATGCCTCAAAACCCCCTAAAGACCCCCTAAAACTTATTAACCCTTAACAAAATCCTATTAACCCAACTAAACCACTATTTTACTAGTCACATAATACTATTTGAAATTACTATTCAAAAGTACTATTCACTATCACTATTCACTGTGGGACCCACTATCACTATTCATGATGACATGGCAAGTGGCATGGAAAATGACATGGCATGGGACATGTCAAGTGACATGAAATCTAATTTGGGAGGTGATATGGTAAGTGACATGGCTTAGAAGTGAGGTGGCTTGATGTGGAACATCATACCCCACTTGAGACCCTTTTCAAAGTGCTTCATGACCTCATTTAAGCATCACAAGGGACCCACCTTGAAATATGGTGAATTTAAATTCAAGGGACCATTAGTAAACATGTATTTTACCTTCACACATGAAATTAACCTTTGAAATAAGATACCTACCTCTTTAAGATAAAGGGCACCCATTTTTGACTTCTTAACCCAAATGGGACACTCACCAACCCAAATGGGAATCCCCACCCACCTCATTTTGACTAATTCATCCACCATATATAAAATGGTGCCATAACTCTATTATTCCTATTTTGGCATGACTCTTCACAACATATGTTATAAATACCCCCTCTCTTTCACCCAAGGAAAAAGTTGAAAAGTGGCAAATTAGTATTTTTTGTTATTAAAATTTTATTGCAGGTTTTTGGAGGAGGTTATCCACTTGAGAAGGAGGTCATCCTCATCTTGGAGGAGAAAATATTCAAAGCATCGAATCTCCATCGGAATCACTCCAAGATATCATCAACAACACCATCATCGACAACCATCTCAAAGGTAACCTTGTTTATTTATTTCATTTTAACTTATTATCTCCTTTGGCCTCTTCTCTCTTGACCTCCATACATTTCACCTTTCACCTCTTATTTTTCCTCTTTTTCACTTATTTCATTTATTTCCTTGGCCATATTTACCCACTTGACCCTTTTTACCTCTTTACCATAATTCACCCACTTGACCCCTTTTGCCTCTTGGCCATATTTACCAACTTGACCATTTATCCCTTTTACCCTTTTCCATACTATCTTCTTGATCATTTTAACCATCACCTTATTGATCATTTCAATAATTTATCAACTTCAATGAAACCATCTTTCCCTTATGACTATTTACCAAACCAAAACCATAACCTTGCCTCGACTAGTCTTTTAGTGTTTGCTTTATTTAGTCATTTTCTTAGCAAAGCATCCATCTTAAATGTATTTAATTTCATATTTGTTTTCATTTAATTCAATTATATGTTTATTTATCATTCCAATTTAATTATCCAAAGAAGTTGGATTGAAATCCTCCTAGGAAGCTTTTGCTTCTAGGACTTAGTTCATGCTAGGCAATCCACTTTGCTACTTCTCTAACAAACAAGTTTTCTTAGTATTTTCTTATTGTGGGCTATTCCTTCCTAGCCAAAGAGGAGTATCCACCATCATCTAGATCATGTTCACATTTTATGCCAAGTTCTCATAACCATTACCCTTATTGATAGTTTCTTCTTTTCATACTTATAAAAATCCAGAAAATTGACATAAATATTTTGGCAAAAAAGGGCAAAATGTAGACACTAAAAAACTACACTTGTAATTTTTAATGACTAAATACCTCGAGACCCCCCTAAAGACCCCCTAAACCTTTTTAACCCTTAATAAACTCCTCTTAACATAACTAAACCACTATTTTCCTAGTCACATAATATTATTCAAAAATACTATTTAAAATTACTATTCAAAAGTACTATTCACTATCATTATTCATTGTGGGACCCACTATCACTATTCATGATGACATGGTAAGTGACATGGTATGTGACATGTCAAGAGACATAGAAGGTGATTTGGGAGGTGATATGGCAAGTGACATGGCTTATAAGTGAGGTGGCTTGACGTGGGACATCATACCACACCTGGGACCCTTTCCAAAGTGCTTGATGACCTCATTTAAGTATCACAAGGGCCTTTCCTTGAAATATGGAAAATTTTCCCTCAAGGGACCATTATTCAACATGTATTTTACCTTCACACATGAAATTAACCTTCAAAATAAGATACATACCTCTTTAAGACAAAGGGCACCCATTTTTGACTTCTTAACCCAAATGGGACACTCACCAACCCAAATGGGAATCCGCACCCACCTCATTTTGACTAATTCATACACCACATATAAAATGGAACCATATCTTTATTATTCCTATTTTGGCATGACTCTTCACATCATATGCTATAAATACCCCCCTCTCCTTCACCGAGAAAAAAAGTTGGAAAGTGGCAAATTAATATTTTTTGTTTTTAACATTTTATTGCAAGATTTTGGAGGAGGTTATCCACTTGATAAGGAGGTCATCCTCATCCTAGAGGATAAAATATTCAAAGCATTGAATCTCTATCAGAATCACTCCAAGATTTCATCAATAACACCATCGTCGACAACCATCTCAAAAGTAACCTTGTTTGTTTATTTCATTTCAACTTATTATCTCCTTTGGCCTCTTCTCTCTTGACCTCCATACATTTCACCTTTCACCTCTTATTTTTCCCCCTTTTCACTTACTTCATCTATTTCCTTGGCCATATTTACCCACTTGACCCTTTTTACCTCTTTGCCATAATTCACCCACTTAACCCCTTTTACCTCTTGGCCATATTTACCAACTTGACCATTTATCCCTTTTACACTTTTCCCTTCTATCTTCTTAATCATTTTGACCATCACCTTATTTATAATTTCAATCATTTATCAACTTCAACCAAACCATCTTTCCCTTTTGACTATTTCCCAAACCAAAACCATAACCTTGCCTCGACTAGCCTTTTAGCATTTGCTTTATTTAATCATTTTCTTAGTAAAACATCCATCTTAATTGTATTTAATTTTAGATTTACTATCATTTAATGAAATTATATTTTAGTTTATCATTTCAATTTAATTATCCAAATAAGGTGGATTGATAGCCTCCTAGGAAGCTTTCGCTTCTAGGACCTAGCTCATGCTAAGCAATCCACTATGTTATTTGTCTAACAAAAAGAAAAAAATAGTATTTTTTCACTGCAGGTTATTCCTTCCTAGCCAAATAGGAGCATCCACCATCGTCTGGATAATGTACGCATTTTATACCAAGTTCTCATAACCATTACCTTTATTGATAGTTTCTTCTTTTCATACTTAGAAAAAAATAGAAAATAGATAGAAACATTTTGGCAAAAAGGGGCAAAATATAGACACTAGAAAACTACGCACTTACTATTTTCAATGAATAAATGCCTCGAGACCCCCTAAACCTTCTTAACCCTTTAAAAACTCCTCTTAACCCAACTAAACCACTATTTTTCTAATCACATAATACTATTTAAAATTACTATTCACTATCACTATTCATTGTGGGACCCACTATCACTATTCATGATGACATGGCATGTGACATGTCAAGTGACATGAAAGGTGATTCGGGAGGTGATATGGCAAGTGACATGGCTTAGAAGTGAGGTGGCTTGATGTGGGACATCATACCCCATATGGGACCCTTCCCAAAGTGCTTGATGACCTCATTTAAGCATCACAAGGGCTCTCCCTTGAAATATAATGAATTTCCCCTCAAGGTACCATTATTCAAAATGTATTTTACCTTCACATATGAAATTAACCTTCAAAATAAGATACATACCTCTTTAGGACAAAGGGCACCCATTTTTGACTTCTTAACACAAATGGGACACTCACCAACCCAAATGGGAATCTCCACCCACTTCATTTTGACTAATTCATCCACTACATAGAAAATGTCACCATACCTCTATTATTCCTCTTTTGGCATGACTCTTCACAACATATGCTATAAAATACCCCCCTCTCCTTCACCTAGGGAAAATTTTGGAAAGTGGCAGATTAGTATTTTTTATTATTAATATTTTATTGCCAGTTTTTGGAGGAGGTTATCCACTTGAGAAGGAATTCATCCTCATCTTGAATGAGAAAAAATTTAAAGCATCGAATCTCTGCCAGAATCACTTTAGGATTTCATCAACAATATCATCAATAACACCATCATCGACAACCATTTTGAAGGTAACCTTGTTTGTTTATTTCATTTCAACTTATTATCTCCTTTGGCCTCTTCTCTCTTGACCTACATTCCTTTCACCTCTTTTTTTTCCCCCTTTTCACTTAATTCATTTATTCCCTTGGCCATATTCACCCACTTAACTTTTTTTACCTCTTTGCCATAATTCACCCACTTGACCCCTTTTGCCTCTTGGCCATATTTACCAACTTGACCATTTATCCTTTTTACCCTTTTCCCTTCTATCTTCTTGATCATTTTGACCATCACTTTATTGATCATTTCAATCATTTATCAACTTTAACCAAACCATCTTTCCCTTTTGACCATTTGCTAAACCAAAACCATAACCTTGTCTCGACTTGCCTTTTAGCATTTGCTTTATTTAGTCATTTTGTCAGCAAAGCATCCATCTTAATTGTATTTAATTTTAGATTTGTTATCATTTAATGTAATTATATTTCAATTTATCATCTCAATTTAATTATCCAAAGAAGGTGGATTGATAGCCTCCTAGGAAGCTTTCACTTCTAGGACCTAGCTCACACTAGGCAATCCACTTTGCTACTTGTCTAACAAACAAGTTTTCTTAATGTTTTCTTATTGCAAGTTATTCATTTCTATCCAAAGAGGAGTATCCACCATCATTTGGATCATGTGTGCATTTTATACTAGGTTCTCATAACCATTACCGTTATTGATAGTTTCTTCTTTTCATATTTAGAAAAAAACAAAAAATAGAAAGAAACAAAGTGAGTTGACTATAGAATTTTGATATCTCTCTAGTATTTAATGTTTCAGATTTATATGAACTTTATGGAAAATATGGTGAAGATGGTGAAGATGAAGAAGTAAATTGGGAGCAACATGTTCCAAAGAAGAAGGACAAAATTGTTGGGTTGTGGAGCTAAAAGCTTCACTGATGCAGACACGGAGAAGGCCATTGGAGGAGTTGCTGAAGGTTGCTGAGTGTCAGAGCAACCGGCGTCAGCCTGATCAGCCAACGTCGGTAGGACAGGGAAAGAGAAGCAACTGACGTCGGTTAGGGATCGGCCGACGTCGCGAGTTTATTACGGGCAGTTAGCTGACAAACCAAGTGTTTGCATGATGAGTGTTAATTTTAGACTCATAGCTGTGGATCTAATTATTGTAATTAGATGTCTAATTATTGTTTGGATGAGTTCTATATAATAGACTCATGGTTGTATTGTAAATTAGTGCTAGGGAGTAAGAGAGCATAATTATAAGCTCCTTCGGTGTATGAGGTAGAGCAATGGTGCGTTCCTCCTAGTGCCACAGTACCAGTTATGTTGGTGCTAGATTGGAGAGTCAGCTGGATTCTTCAGGTGTGTATGATCTTGGTCATTAGGTGTGCATGGCCCTTATAAGAGATCTACATGGTAAGTAAGATCGTTGATCTGCAGGTGTGTGTGTGTGCAAGGTCAAGGTTCACAGGTGTGCAGAACCAGTATTGATCTGTAGGTTGGAGATCAGATAGGACAGCAACACAATAGGGAGCAGAATCAGGCAGAATCTACTTGGAGTACGGTGTGTACTCATTGGTATGTACGTGGAGTACATGGAGAGCTAAGAGGAAGGCAAGGCAGTTCCTTCCATAAGTATGGTCTATTGAGGTGCAAGTTATTGCAGGTTCATGGGAGATCTACTTGAAGTACTTTGAAGTACTTGTGGAGTGCATGGAGCACTTGTGGAGTGCGTGGAGCACAGGTGTAAGGTGAACACCAACTCTGTGTTTGAGTTGGGTGTTGGGACCTAGTAGAGAGAGCTTTGAAGAGAGAATTCTTTTGGTGGAGCAAGATCGTGACAAGTGGTATCAGAGCTTTTGGTTGGGATACTAATAGATTGGTTTAGATCTGGGTAGTGTGTTTTGATTACAGGTCACTCTCAGGGGTTTTTGATTGAGTGGAAGTAGAGCAATGGCAGATGAAAGTAAGCTAAGAATGGAGGAGTTGAAAAGCACAGATGGTCACTTAAGGTCCCATGGAAAGAAAGAGCAGGTAAAAGAACACTGTTGGTTTGTAGAAGATCAGCATGAAGAAACTGAAGAAGCAGATGTTGCAGGTTATGTTGCACAGGATGCTCTGGGAGGTTTCTTGGATAAAGTTGAATCTTGGATAAAAGATTTGGTTGCCTCTTTCCATGCAGCCCCAGGTAGAGGAGCTGGTAAGCCTTGCCAAAGAATTGGCAAAGGGGAAGTGAAGCTGAAATTGCAAGCGGCCAACACACAGGTGTTGATGAAGGTCATGCAGGTCCCAGGTTTGGAGATATGGCTAATTTCTTCAGAAAGATTGGGTGATGAGAGATGCACAAGAACTCTCACAGCGGGTGCACTTGAATTAGCTGGTGGTAAGAAAATAGGTACCCTTTATCTACTTGTTTATATTACTGATTCTTCTTTGGTTGCGGAGACGTGGCTTCATAGGCTTGGTCACATGAGCAGGAAGGAGATGCATGTTCTTAAGCGAAAGACAGATATATTTGACAAGCTTAAGAACTGGAAAGCCTTGGTGTTCTTGGAGGAGATGGCGGACAAAAACCAGTGGATGGTGCTGGATACTTCTGAGCAGGGCAGTTTGGACATGGGGATTGATTCAAAAGAGCTCACAGATAAAAAGTCATCACTCACAGGAAACACAGGTACCGGTGTCTGCAAGAAAACCGACGTCGACAGTTGGTAAGACCGATGTCGGTCATAAGGACCGACATCGGCAGCAGGTGGACACCGATGGTGGCAGGTTGGTAGTCAGGACAGGCGCAAGAACCAATGTCGGTTGGATGCAGACTGTGGGGTGGCCGAGGTCGGTCACTGTAACGGATTTTGGGTGGACAGCGAGCTGTCAAGGAGTCTCAAACACCCATACAGAGGACTGAAGACGTAAGTAAGCCTCAAATTTGTTGTTCCTCTTCTTTATACTTGTTGCTGACTGCAGAGCAGGAAGGATCCAGGAAACAGTGGGAGCGTGGCATGGAGAGATTACAGAACCAGATGGGAGATATGGTAGGGTTGCCAGCTGGTATGTTAGCACTGCGAGACGAATGGATTCCTTAGTTGAAGAATAGAGAGAATGGATACGTGAGACAGAAGACCAGGCATATGGTCTTGAGGAAGCTGCAGGACAGTGGTACAAGTTTTGACAGGTGGAGGACAAAGCATGGCTTCAGTCAATGTCAGGGTAACTACTGTGGTTTGTCTTACCAGGTGGATGATGAGTCATGACATCATTCTATTGCTGTATGTGGATGGTATATTTGCTAGCAGGCTTTGTACATATAGGATTTTGCTGAGCTAAGGGTAAGATTAGTTCGATGGCATGTCATGAGGAGTTTGGAGCAGCGAAATTCTTTGACATGGGAGGCATGGAGATCACAGGTTGATTTTGTCTCCAGTGGGAGCTGATGTGAATCAGGTGTTGGCGAGGTTCATTACGCAGGATGCAGAGCCGGAGCACACTAAGCTCTGGACAGGTACAGTGTCCAAAATCACATGAGGTCTGGTATAGACCTGAGTACTCCCATGCAGTGGGAGCTGTCAGAGAGTTAGGAGCCAATTCGGGGAAGTGGGTTCTCAGGGATTTCGAGAGGGACCAGCAGCAGGTATACATGCAGGGTCAGGACTTCACTACATGTGTTTGTAGGTTCGAATGTGGCAGGGTACTCGGATGACAGGTGGTGCACCACGGGATGTGTGGTGGGTTGTCTTCAGGATTGAGCTTGAAGAGGGATACAAACCAAGAAACAGATTAGACAGAGTACAGGTACAGGTACAGTGCAGCTATTTATCTCCAAGTGGGAGATTGTTGGGTTGTGGAGCTAAAAGCTTCACTGATGCAGACACGGAGAAGGCCATTGGAGGAGTTGTTGAAGGTTGCTGAGTGTCAGAGCAACCGGCGTCGGTCTGATCAGTCGACGTCGGCAGGACAGGGAAAGAGAAGCAACCGACGTCGGTCAGGGATCGACCGACGTCGGTCACCTCCAGGCAGACAGGGACCGACGTCGGTCGCCTGTGTGGTTCGACTGTGAGTTTATTACGGGCAGTTAGCTAACGAACCAAGTGTTTGCATGATGAGTGCTAATTTTAGACTCATAGCTGCGGATCTAATTATTGTAATTAGATGTCTAATTATTGTTTGGATGAGTTCTATATAATAGACTCATGGTTGTATTGTAAATTAGTGCTAGGGAGTAAGAGAGCATAATTATAAGCTCCTTCGGTGTGTGAGGTAGAGCAATGGTGTGTTCCTCCTAGTGCCATAGTACCAGTTGTGTTGGTGTTGGATTGGAGAGTCAGCTGGATTCTTCAGGGATGTATGATCTTGGTCATCAGGTGAGCATGGCCCTTATAGGAGATCTACATGGTAAGTAAGATCGTTGATCTGCAGGTGTGTGTGTGTGTGTGCAAGGTCGAGGTTCACAGGTGTGCAGAACCATTTATTGATCTGTAGGTTGGAGATTAGATAGGACAGCAACACAACAGAGAGCAGAATCAGGCAGGATCTACTTGGAGTACGGTGTGTACTCATTGGTATGTACGTGGAGTACATGGAGAGCTAAGAGGAAGGCAAGGGAGTTCCTTCCATAAGTATGGTCTGTTGAGGTGCAGGTTATTGCAGGTTCATGGGAGATCTACTTGAAGTACTTTGAGTACTTGTGGAGTGCGTGGAGCACTTGTGGAGTGCGTGGAGCACAGGTGTAAGGTGAACACCAACTCTATATTTGAGTTGGGTGTTGAGACCTAGTAGGGAGAGCTTTGAGGAGAGAATTACTGTTCACTTGAGGTGTGGGAAACCTCTGTAAGGTGGTGGAGAAGAAGTGGCATCTTCTTTATTGTATTCTTTTCTGTAAAAGTGTTAATACAAGTTGTGTATTGTCTCTCATATCATGTGTTATTCTGAATTCTAGTTACTTGTGATTCTGGTTAATTTCCGCATATTAAGTTGCTTGGTTTGGTAGTCATATTGTGCTCTTTTGGTGGAGCAAGATCGTGACAAAAATAGTGTAAGTTTTAGATATGAAGACAGTGAGCACAAGGCAATGGAATTATAACAAGTATTTGGTGCAGTGAGAAGGATTGCAACAAGAAGATAACACATAGATTACAGAATGGGCGCTGAAGAAGATTGACAAAGAAAAATGGTAGCAGTAGAATCAAGGCAACTTGTAGGCATTGAGTTGTTTTCAACTAGAGGAGAATGTTGCAGAAAAAATAGACCAACCTTCTAGAGGCCATAACTTTTAACCTGTAGCTCCGTTTGAGTTCTTCCACGTGCCAAAACAACCGTCTCAAAAAGTTTGATGTTGTTTTAAGTCACCCTATCTGTTTAGAGTTGATTTTGATATTTTTTAGAGGCTATACATGATCATCTAAGGGTCTAAAATTATCGTTTAATGATTTTTTCAAGAATTTCATATTTTTAGAAATTGTATATTTTTATGTCCGGACGTTAACTTCAGTTGAATTTCATCCAATAGGTTAATTTTAGCATTTAGGATATTTCAAGATATTTTTAGAGCTATGCGCGTTTGTAGGCGAAACTTACTAAAAATAACAATTGCTAAAAATAGACATTTTTTTTAGATTTTAGTTTTTTTTTTTAATTTTGCATTTCAACTCTAATTTCAAGTTGATGATAAAAAAAGCATGGTTTGGGTTGTGATTATTTTAAGGCATTCAATACGAATCTATACAAGTTATTGTTTCAAAAGCTTTCCTTGTTAATAATTTATTGTCTTGATAGTTTTCGGCTTCATTACACACACGCATATAACTATATTAAGCTTTGATTCAATAACCCTCATAAGGAACTGGGCTAATTAGCCCTCTTCATATATTTATATATTTGATGTTTTTCAAGGTGTTGATGTCAAATTAAGGTTACATAAAAAGGAGACAAGATTATCACATTTATGTGTTTATTTGTAAATATGGGAAAGGTTTTTAAACATTTGTTATTGTCGAAGGGTTCTAGGAAGTTTCAGGTTGTGAGGATCAATATAACCATTTTCGTAGTAATTTTTTTCCTTTCAACTAAAATTTGTCAGTTTTGATACCCTTTGAAAATGATCAACACTTTTCATAATCTTACGGAAGTGATAATCATTACAAAACATATTGTGATTTCTAAGATTCATTTTACACAATTCTATCACCTTCTCTTCATTTTTGGTACTTGTCAAGATCTAAATAAATAAGAAACATGGATTTATCTTCCTCTTTCATTTCAACTTATCATTTTCATTTTAATTTTTTTTCATTTTTCTACATTCAACACTAAATAATTTGAATTGTTCTTATCTACTATATTTAACCTAATTTAAGTTATGCCATTATTATACCCAATTAAAATAGTGTTTTTAATACTTGTATACCTTTTTAAAAACAGATTCAAAGGAAATCACTTCCTTGATGCCCTCCTATTTCCTCTCATTAATGTTAGTTTTGAAATCATCTTGATACATGTAATAATCATGGTAGTTATTAAGAGACCGACCACTTAATCACTTCAAGATGGTGTGTAACATAGTTATTACGATTGATGGGCATTTCCGGGGATGTACTATCTAATTAAAATAATTATAACTTATGCTATAATTTATTGAACATCGCTGAACCACATGATTAAACATTAATCATGATATATGTGGGTGATATTATGGAGATGGAAAATGTCTATACTATACATTCATTTAATTACGGAATGAACACTCATCCTCTTAATGAATATTGTTATGATTGTGTAAGTAAACCAATCAAACAATTTTACTTTTCGCTTATTTAAAAAAAAAACTCAATTTAAACTAGTGGCTAAGATTGTAATCTTATTTGTTATTATAATATTTTTGTGATATTTTTGGGTATTTTAATTGATCCAGTGGAGCACCTCTGTGTCATGATCGATGAATTTTATAACAAACTAGTTAACGATTAAGATATTGTTTATTAATAAATAAAGGTCATGTAACGATTAGTTCCTATTTTCAAACGTAAATTGTATTAAAAATTACAATATTTATTATTTTTTATAATTAAAAATAAAATATTACAAATAATATTTGAATTATTGAATTAGTCTTGACCATTTGTGTTAGATTGAATGCTATCATTCAGTGATATATAACTTAACGCATGCTATGTAACTGAAGTGGACAGATAAATTAAAAAAACAGTACATTAGGGTAGATAGGTAAAACTAGGTGTTTTACTAAAATTTTAGTTTGTTGTCTACAAACGATAAATCAAACCAAAATTATCATTACACATCCTCATTATTTGGGAATTTGTGCTATATCATGTCTGTCAAAGAAATAGCTAGCTTTTGGCATTAAATGCTCACTATTAGATTCATAAATTTTATTTGATATGATGTTTTTATTAATATATTTTAACTCTACATTCATTTAACATAAGGGATTTATTTTTTTAATGATTTTGCTATGTCTAGTCACTCTCCATGGACACGTTATTTCTTAATGATTTTGGCCCATCAAATTGCACTATGAAATTTTAAGATGGCCCCATTATCTCTAGACGCCTAAGTGGCTTTAGATTAAGCAAATTAATCTAGAGTCTAACTATTATATAAGGAAATAAAGTAACTTATGTAAGTATTATGGTGGAAAATAGAAAAGAATTTAAAAGCTAATTACATTTAGTTCTTTAAAATCAAAAATATTTAGAAGTCATAAAGTGGAGGTTTGAATTGCTTGCCTTTGTTTCATCTTGAGATATATTAAGGTAGTGGTTTCAAATTATTTGTCATCTTCTAGTAACATGGTATATATGGAAAGTCACTATCATCATTGATGATTTCTTTAAGATTTCTTTAAAAACTAGTCTTTAGGGGAAGAGGATGACTTCTTAAAAGGTAAAAATTTTGAAAAAAAGTTTCAAAAATAATATTGAATGATCAAAAATTTTATTTTTTTACATTTTCATATGAATTATTTTTACTCTTAAGTTAATTTTGATAATATTTTATAAATATTTGTGTAAGAAAATTTTGATTTTTACAATGAACATTGTGATTATTTGAATGTAAAATAAAATACTTTTAAACATGTTTTACTTTAAAATGATATATATTCAAATTGTGGAGGTGACATCTATTTATAAACTAACATGGGTAAGTATGTTTAGAGATTATTTTATTTTCATAACATTTAATCAATAATACATAATTAGTGTTGTACTAGAATTGATCAACGTTTTATGAAAATAATTTTTTCCCAATAAAATATTTTTGAACTTTCTATTAAATAAGGTGATTTAGACTTAAAAATGAGTTAGAAACACATCTTTACATTAAAAGGAATTAATAAAAGATATTCTCATAATAAATTATTTTAAGATTATATGTAGATTGATTTTTTTTTTAAATTATATATGTGAAATTCAATATAAATGATGGGCTAAAATATGCCTACAATATAATACAAACTTAGTGCAATAAAAATGAAAAACTAAAAATAAATTTCACACATAATTTCTTGAAAAACAAGAGTTGAAAAGTTCTTAAAAATCATTACCTTTTGAGTAGTTACTATTTATAGGAGAGATTCCAATGCTTCTTTGATAATGAAAATCAGTAACCATTTATTTTGCGTATTTTATCTTTTCTTTCTTCTTCTTTTCAAAAATTTTGAGTTGAAAGGTTTCTACATGAATCAATGGGGTTTGACTTTATTATTATATTTAATAATAACTCTTTATTAGTAAAGTAGGTTATCTTTATATTGTACATTCTTCATTATGTAGATATTTTTAAAATACTTAAAATTATTATTTTCAATTTTTTAAATAGTGTATAGATATATATGAGGCTTAGCGGGATTTTTAACCTTTATAAATCACTTATCATATCACTACATAAATTATTAGTGGAGATTTTAACTTGTATTAAATCATCTCTCTACATTTATTGTGGGAGAGTAGTTCACTCCTACTTGAGCGTCACAACTATTTTATTTAATGACCTCACAAACTATATCAACATTTGTTGATTCAAGTGTGAGTGTTAGTGTGGAATGGAGTAATGTCACCTAAGAAGGCTTGTAAGTTTGTCCCTAAAGTGTTATATGATGTAGTGCTTCTTGGTCTAATAAAACTAACTCTGATGTGTATTTTGACATGTGGGCTTTTGATAATGTTTACTAGTGACTTGAGAAACACAACTTCATTAGTTTTTGGTGGATAAAATCCAATCAGAAACCTTGTTACAAAATTGGGTCAAGTTCATTTGGAAGCTTCATAACATCAAACTAGAAGCCATTAATAATGTGATGAAATGATTTTTAATATTTTGCTTTTCAAAGTCTGCTCATGGAACGACCATCATGAAGCATATATTGTGGTTTGTTAGAAATATAATGCTTGTTTTTATCGATGGAGTATACATTTGTGCCTCTAATAGAGTTGACCTCAAAGACCTTGTGTGGGTTGAGTTTTTAGGTCTTCCACTTCTCCTTTGGGTGTTTATTGACCCCATCATTACTCCTTTATGGAGTTGTATCTACCATGACTAAGCCAAGTTTTACTCTGCTCACCTATATAAAATGGTTTGTGTTGATATTGAAATCTCTGAGGATTTTAAGGATTCCATTGCCACAAGATGTTGAGTCCACCTACTGTAGACACCTAAATAGTGTCTAACCCTTGGTCACTTTCCCCCTTAGTCCATTCCTAACCCATTCCTAACAATTACTAATTTAAAATAATTAACTTACTTTGAATTAACCCCCCTCCTTGGACACATCACCCATGACACCTCACCTAGGACACCTCGCCTTAGACTAATTCTCATCCTATGACTCACCCAAGACCTATTCCTACTTCTCTCTAACTGCCTAACAAACTCTCGTGCGTATTTAGCCCAACCCTCGACATTCTCCAACGGATAGTGCACTTGGCGGATGAAAAATGGGCTTAGTGGCTCTTTTTGCCCGTTTTAACCCCGCCGATGTTGGTCAAGTGTCGGCGGACGCCGGTGGAATCGCCGACATCGGTTATACTTAACCAATTTTTCAGACTCTTTCCGGATCCCGAATCAGAAATCAGCTAATCTCTGGAAGCGAACTGACGAATCCTTCAATCTTTAGTCTTCGACCATCCGTCAATATGCGAAATCTCTCAATCAAGCCTCTCACTCTCTCCCTCAGGTGCAGCAATAGCTTCAGGTTCTCCATCAGCAACAGGTTCTCCACACAGGCTACATCAACAACAGGTACGGGAATCATCAGTAGCACACCTTCCACAAGGCACAGGTAAGTATATTGTCTGTGTTTTTATTCTCTTTTCAGTTATTACTTTCAAACAATATCTCTCTAGACCAGACTGTTAACCAAACCAGACTCGAATCTTGACTTATCCACCTCTCTGTTTTCTCTGTCCTCTATTGGACCATACACTCTACCCATTCAACCAAACTCTCAGACCCAGACCCTAGACCATTCAACCAAGCCCAAAACTTTGTCTCAAGACTGTTAACAAACCCAGACCCTTCCTTGGCCTTGTCTACAGACCCAGACCCTGACCAGACTCTGTCCACGGACCATAGACCAACCCAGACCTCGTCCAAAGACCTTTGCCTCTACCGACGCCGGTCACTACCCCAACCGACATCGGCAGATTAACCGACGTTGGCACCTTAACCAACCGACGCTGGCAACTGTGACCAGTTCGACAGCTTCTTTCAAGTAAGTCTTTGCTTCTCTTTTTCATTCCATTTCTTTTATCATTTCAATTCTTTATCATTCTGTTGTTTATCAGACACTTATTTTTATTGATTAGTGGGTTTATATCCCTTAAGGAAGTTTTCATACTTCTGGGATCAAGCTTTCGCTTGACAACCCACCATCTGTCCATTTAACGCCTTCTTTTGTCCAAGTTTCTTTTCTTTACAGGTGTCATTCCTCCACAGCCAAAGAGGAGTACTCACAGCGTCTGGATTACGGTACGCAGACTATATCCAGGTACACATCAAGCCTTGACCATTCTTTCTTAAGTTTCTCTCCTTTGAAATTGAAAGCAAAATTTGAATAGAAACATTCTGGCATGCCCGGTGGGACCCCTTTAGGGCCTTCCTTGGGTTCCCTTTCTTCTTTGTTCATTTAGGTGCATTAGGCTTCTTCCTCTTCACCTCTCTTTCTTCTTTTCTAAAAAAAAAACATCATAAGCAGGAAATAAAAAGAACTTTTTCTTTCTTTTTCTTGCATTTCTAGACTAGTAAAAAAAAATCATTTTCTTCAACCCTTTCTCTAACTTGTCTTCATTCCAATTTAATATTTTGATTTGGGGCTTTAAAACTTACTGCATTCCATTTCTTTCTTTCTTGCATCTTTTTAGTCCACACTTAGTAATTAGTAAAACGCATATTAAATAAATCGTAGATCACTTGATGTTACACAACCAGACCACGTGCACTCAATTAAACATAAAACTCACTTGAGACAAGGCCCGACTGGGATTTCATCACCCAGTGGATACCTTACCCAACCCGGCAATCCTACTTGGATTTCACCACCAAGGGGAAAGCCAACTCTGTTCTCTGGCAGAGTCTAAACTATAGTGAAAGTATATTTTGGCTAAGCGAAACCAGCTAACCACTAGAATCGTGAAGTGAGGGGAGCTTGCTCCTTAGCACCAGGCCTGTACGGAAGCTAATACAGACTTTTGAGCACCTTAACATACATGAAACCATCTTTAGATTACCTATTCTAGGACCCTTCTTACAGCCAACTTCCTCAAACATCACATTAAGGCATAAGCCACACGATCTTAATAAAATTGTTTCTAGGGATTTAACGCTAGGATCTGTCTGTCATCATCTTATTTTCTATTTTTATCTGTCTTTTTTGAGCTGGTAAGGAAGTCTTCTTTATTTCTAAAAACTTTTTTTTTCTGAGTTTCTGGAAAACACAATAACCGACATCGGTCCTGTAACCGACGTCGGCAACTTTTCTGTACCGGCATCAGTCATCTGACCAACATCGACAGCCTTCTTCACCGACATCGGTTTTTATACCGACATCGGTCTCTATCTATTTTCTTTTTTCAAAAATAGCAAGCTTAAAATCCAACTTTCTGGCTGTCTAAACATCTATTCTGGTTTTTTGAGACTGACAGAACACAGTTTTCTGAAACCTGACCCTTTCTTGCCTTAAATGGTTTTGACACGCAATCAAACCAAGGCCCTTCTTGACCACGCTAGTCAACAACCGCTTCCACCTTCACCATCTATAACCAGTCCTATAATGGAGTTCAACTTGGAGACTAAAAGAACTCCTACTCACCCAACTCCGCCTCAAACTCCTATCGTCCCAGAAGGGGACCAAGATTTCGCACGATTCTTGGACCTTAACGTCAAAGCCTTACAACACTATCTCGCGAATAGCCAAACGCGAGACTCCCTAGGCAACCCAATCTATGGGATGCCGACTTCCTTAGTTGACACAAAAATCACATCAACTGCACCTACAATTCAGCCACTAGACAACACCTCCACCAATAACCCAACCGTGTCTTACCTTCAAAACGTAACCTCTCCAGCTATACCTACCTCCATGGGGGTTCTGGTACTCCCTCAATCTCAAGTCACTCAACCAAACCCCACACCTTTCCAAAACCTACTAGTCTCTATTCCCCCTACTCTTGCACCTATAAACACAAGAGTAACCGTTTACCCGTCAACAAGCGTAGCCACGCCTCAACCATCCTTGACGGCCCCTATCCAACTTGTGCCTACCAGCCCCATAACACAAGTACCCTTGGCTCCAACTTTCGCTCCAATAACCAGCTATCCATATGTTGCATCTATGCAACCATCCACATCTTACGCCCCTCCAAATATCTTTCAAGCACCTTATAATCTAGGGGGCGCTCCACCCACCAATCCGTCAGCAGATATCATCAAAATGCTGATGGATAAGATGTCTAGCTTAGAGACTTCCATTTCTAGCTCACGCAATGCTCTCTCATATGAGCAAATTTGTAATGAGCCTATTCATCCTTCTGTTCCAATTAGACCATACCCCAACTAGTGGGAGCTTCCCAAATTTTCTCACTTTCAAAGCAAGGAAGACCCACAGCAACACTTACGAGCATTCAGACATGCATGTTACCTTATTGCCCATGACGATGCCTTGCTCTTGCACACATTCCCTATGTCCCTTTCTGGCACTGCGCTCGACTGGTACAGCTCCATTGCCAGCCATTTCCTCTTCACATTTACACAGTTGGCCCAGCTCTTTCTTGATCACTTTTCCATTAACATCACCAAGAAGGTCTCAATCACAGACCTCTACACTATCTGCCAATTCGAGGACGAATCAATAGCTGACTTCGTTGCTCACTGGAGAGGTCTCATCAATCAACTCTCCTTTTCCTTACCTCAAACTGAACTTATTGAACTATTCTCCCGTGCTTGCGCCAAACATATTTCTTCTACTTTAAGGGTTCAGACCTTTCGTACCTTTGACGAAGCCTTCACGATGGCCCGTAAACTTGAATTGCGTGCCATCGAGGAGAATAAAGTCAAGTTGCAGAGCAAGAACCCCAACTCTAAGACTAATGATTCTTCTTCTTCTAAACCTTCATCATCAAATCCTAAGTCTAAAGCTTCAGCTAACGCTGTGGTCGTTAGACCTTCATCCTCTTCATCCAATCAGCCTGAGCCATCCACATCTCAGAGCGCCACTCGTCAATTCCAGCAGAGATACGTTCAAAGACAATATACTTCTCTTGGAGAATCTTACGCGTCTATACTGGAAAAACTTGTTAAATAGGGGATTCTCAACCTTTCCCAGATTCGACCACCGCCACAATTTGATCCCTCCCGCGCCATCCCTGCGTGGTATAGGGAAAATGACTTCTGCAATTTCCACCGTGTCAAAGGTCATGACACGAGAAACTGTAAAACCTTCAAAAACATAATCCAGGACATGCTTCAAAAGGGAGAGCTCGTTCTAGATAATCCCAATGCACCTCCAAACCAGGGCATCGACATATTCAAACAACCATTCCCCAATCATCCACCAACCCAAAATAATGTCTAGACCCTGATTGACAACACGCATGAACATGATATTTGAACAGTCAATACGGTCTCACCCTTCATCCCCAACCAATCTCAAGAGGTTAGTCCATCTACCAGTCCATCACGTGTGGATGAACCTCTTTCCCTGGTTAGTTCTCCATCAACCTCTCTCATCTTGGAGGATGCCTCAACTTTACCAGCACCACTGGTCTCTCCATCCTCCTTTCTTCTGCCTATGGAGGACCTGACCTTACCCACTCCTCGACCGCAAGTGGAGGGCACCATAATCCCTGCCCTTTACCCGCTTGAGGAGCCACACTCTTCAGTTCCTTCTCCACCAAGAGAAGAACCTGACTCTCCATCTTCCTCGACCAACGACAATCCAGTTATAACTCCCACACACCTTGGGTCTGAAACTACTGCCACACCTAACACATCTTCTCAAGAATCCAAACCTCATCCAACATCCTCCCAACCATTTTCCCGACTAGTGGAGAAATTAGAACTTCTCCTTTCAAGGAAAGTGGAGCATCGGGGATTGTGGGAACATCTTAAAGTTCTTCAACATTCTCGTGCTGTCTCGTCTCATGCTGCCAATCCTCCCAAGGCAGAATCGCCCCAAACTCCCAACAAAGACCAAATCCCCGCTTCTAAATCTGCATCTACCCAATCTAAACCGATCAAGTCACTTGGCATTCGCCCTCTCTCTACCCTCACTCACCCGCAAGTGAAGGTGGACTTAGACCAGACCTCGACCAAAAGTAGTCTTCCAACCAAGTCAAAGAAGAATGCCAGACCACAGAAGCAAACCCCTCCTCCACCGTCAACTTTTCCCTCCATCTTAGGTCCTCATCCTTCTACCCTAATCGACGTGCTTCCTTTTCTGACCATTAATCAAAACAAATTACCTCCATTACTTCCTTCGCCAATCACAAGTCAATCCCCTCTTAAAAATCTGGCACCTCTCATAAAGAAAGTGTCGTCTTTGCCTGTCACCACACCACCAACCCAAAAGGTGGTATGGAAACCTTCTTCAGCATCCCCCAAGCAGAAGTCACTAGCGCGTCATGCATCAACAAGCACGGACCCCTTAGTAGGTTCGTATGCTTTAATATTACGCCAACTTTTGTAGACTTCTAGCATTACCCTTCCTTCCATCAAGCCATTCTAACCTCTTGGGTCAAAACCGTCTTGATTCGATGATACAAAGATTTGTTTATACCATCGCACGCCAGGACACGATATCGAGACTTGTTGTGCCCTCAAGGCAGTCGTTCGCCGCTATATGGAGAAAGACACTCTTCTCCTTGAGGACACTCTTGACCAACCCTCGACACCTTCCCATCCAACCTCATCAACCACGTCAACATCTCACCAACAGACCATAACCCCTTCTTCACCTACTATATTTGAAATCAATGCTATTCATATAAGCACTAGGTCACAAAAGGACAAGGCGAAAGAAAAAGCCGCTATTCCTTGGACCTATCCTTTTGTCCAGGCACCTCAACCACCGAAACCCAAGATTTCCATCTTAGGTGCGTCCCAACCCACTTCTTCAGAGGTAATCACAGAATCTATGATAAAACAACTTCACCAAACGCCTGTGAAGATGACCCTATATGACCTTATCCAAAGCTCCCCCCAGCATCGCCAGGCTCTAATCAAAGCCCTATAGGCAGCAAAAGTCCAACCTGAAGACCCTCAACCACTTGCTGCCTTAGTCCATTCTTTATCCCCCGTCGCCTCCATCACTTTCAGTAATTCTAAAATTCCTACCTCTACCGTGGAAGATCAGGACGCTGCCCTTTTCATCACAGCCTACGTTGATCGAACCCGTATTAAATGAGTTATGATCGACGGGGGCGCTAGCATTAATATCATTTCCTCCCATGCCTTTGATCAATTGGCCCTTCCCAAGAATTGCGTATCGAAAACTAACGCAATCCTTAGATCCTTTAATGACACCACCACTAACACTATTGGCACTGTTGTCTTACATATCTGCATTGGTCCACGCATAATTTCAGAGCTCTTCTACATCATTGAAGGAGAATTCCAATACAACATGCTCTTAGGGCGACCCTAGATCCGTGCCATGGCTTGCATCCCTTCAACACTTCACCGTTGTGTCAAATTTGAACACGACAAACAAGTCCATGTCATTCCTGCCGACCCATCCCCTTTTAAGACTTGTAACATGACCTATAGCCCAAATGACGTTCTTATCCCACTCAAGGCATCAACCCAAACATCATCTCCATTCGCAGAAGCGTCAACTAGTACACAAACAACAATGGCCACCACATCATCTTCTCAATTAAGAACTAAGGACCCCATGGACGACATCTTCCAAAGACTTTCACTAGGGGAATATCGTCTCCTTACTCTAGACATGTTCCAAACTCCTCAAGAGTATGGACAGCTTCATCAAAACCCAAGTTATGACTGTCAAATCGGAATGGTCATTCTTTATGGTCCTCCTAGCCTCTGAACCAATCTCGTCTATGGGGGGCTGGATCAAGCTCCTACTAAATCAAATCCTTCCTCCTGGCGGCCTCAAATATTTACATTTGATTTCTCCTTTCTTAGCAACCCCACCTTTGCACATACCTACCTTTATAGGTGTGCATGGAAGGGTTTTGGCTTTAGACGTTATGAACAAGGCTCACATCAGCCTATCGAAACACCCAATGACGATAATGCAAAGAAACGGTATGGACTAGGTTTCCAAGAACCCACTGAGGCTTCCACAAACCTTTTCCCCGAACCAACCATCGACCAATTTCTTCTAGACTCACCTACGGAGTCGGTGGTTTCCATCCCTCCTAGTTTTTTTTGCATAAACACGATCCGCTTGGAACCCCTAACCTATCAACTCAATAGGGTTCCCAAGTCTCTCCCTCTCGTTTATCCTAGCATGATAGACGATGAATCGGCAACCATCAACACGGTCCATTACATAGATGATGACGCCATTCTTACCTATATGGGAGCTGACGATTCTTTCTTCCAGCGCTCCCTCCCTTCTGAAACACAAGTTATGTTAAATGAATCAACCATTGACATTAACCTTTCATCTTCTAATGTTCTTCAAGTCTTAAAGATTGGTCAATCTTTAGACACCCAGGAGCAGATCGACTATACCACATTTCTCTCAGATAATCGCAAAGCCTTTGCCTGGACCTATGCTGACATGCCTGGCATCGACCCTAACATTGCCACTCATAACATTGTCACAAACCTAGAGGCTAAGCCTGTTAGGCAAAAGCTTCGCAAAATGCATCCTCGTGTTGCACTTCTTGTCAAAGAAGAGCTTCAACGTCTTCCTTCAGTCTCCTTCATCCAACCCATCGATTATCCGTAGTGGGTCTCCAACATCATTCCTATCACCAAGGCGACTGGGGGGATCCGGATCTGCACAGACTATCGTGACCATAACCTAGCTTGTCCCAAAGATGACTTTCCTCTTCCAAACATTGACCAACTTGTTGATCTTACGGCTAGCCATGAGATGTTATCACTCATGGACGGATTTTCAGGATATAACCAAATCTTGATTGCACCGAAAGATCAGCACAAAACCACCTTCATCACACCATGGGGAACTTTCTGCTATCGAGTCATGCCTTTTGGTCTGAAAAACGTAGGTGCCACATACCAGCGTGCCATGACTTACATCTTTCACAATCTCCTCCATAAAATTATGGAGGACTATGTCGATGACCTGCTTGGCAAATCCAAGCTTCGTCGTGACCATTTGACTATCCTCAAAATCATCTTCTCTCACCTTCTTCAGTACCAAGTCCGTCTTAACCCCAAGAAATATGTCTTTGGGGTCCTCTCAGGAAAGCTCCTGGGATTCATTGTCTCTTTTCGTGGCATCGAGATAGATCCTGCCAAAATCCACGCTATCCTCGAAATGCCACCTCCAACTAATCTCAAGCAACTTCGCAGCCTACAAGGAAAGCTCCAATCCATCCGCCACTTCATTTCGCAGCTTTCTGACCGTTGCCAGCCTTTTCATCACCTCCTCAAGAAGGATGTCTCCTTTAAATGGGATAAAGATTGCCAAGAGGCTTTTGACACCCTCAAATGCTATTTGGTCTCTCCACCAGTCCTTATTCCACCAAAAGACGACCAACCCTTCTACCTCTATATCTTAGCAACCAATCATTCGTTAGGTGCCATGATCGCGCATCGAGACGAGCAACACCATGAGCAAGCAGTCTATTACGTAAGCCGAACACTTGTCGACTATGAAACTCAGTATACTCATACCGAGAAACTCTGTCTGGCATTAGTCTTTGCCACTACCAAACTCCATCACTATCTTCTCAATCACAAAACCTTTGTCGTCACCCACACTGATCCCCTCAAATACATGCATTCCAAACCATATCAAAACCAACGTATGGCTCGTTGGCTCATGCTTCTTACTGAATTTGACTTAGAATTTGTTTAGCAAAAATCTATAAAAGGGCAAACAATCGCTGACCAACTAGCAGATGCCCCTCTTCCCGACAATCAACCTTCTCAGTGCGAGTTTTCCGATGAATCTATCGCCACTCTCTCAACTGATGACACATTCTACCAAATGACGATGTTTTTTGATGGCTCTAAATGTCAACTCGGTGGGGGTGCGGGGGTCATCCTCATTCCCTATGAAGGTGAACCCATGCCCCTGTCTTTTAAACTCGACTTTGAATGTACCAATAATATGGCCAAATACGAAGCCTTAATTTTGGGACTTCAAATTGCTCTTTCTTTAAACATCAAGACCATCGACATCTTTGGTGACTCACAACTTGTCGTCAATCAAATCAATGGTTCATATCTTTGTAAAAATGAAATTTTACAAAGTACAAACACCATGTTGACAATCTTCTAGCATCTTTCGACCATCATTTATTGCAGACTATTCCTCGATCGACAAATAAGTTTGCTGACACCATGGCTTCCCTCGCCTCTTCATATTCCTTCTTCATCATCATCCTCATCAAGAATTTATGTCATGGTACATCGTGTGCCATTACCTTCATACATTTCCACTGACATCAATTTTGTCCACACCATAGACTCTAGTTCACAAGATATATGGTATAAACAACTTGAGGACTACTTGACTCATTCTATCATTCCTCCCAACCTCTCTAGCAATGCACGACGGGCTTTCATCAAGCGCACCGCTCGCTATACCATGCTAGGGGGCCTTCTCTATAAAAGAGGTTTTGACAGCCTTCTTCTTCACTGTTTAAACTCCACTGAAGCTTCTCATGCTGTTAAACAAGCCCATGACAAGATTTGTGGCGGACACTTCAATGGTAACTCGGTTGCCAAGCGCATCCTTCGCCTGGGTTATTATTGGCCCACTCTTCATCAAGACTGTAACGATTATGTTCAGCATTGCATCAAGTGTCAGCAGCATGCTAACTTGCTTCATCTCCCTAGTCACGCCTTACAAGTTGCTCAAGATTTTTGGCCTTTTTCACAATGGGGCTTAGATCTCATCGACGAGATTAACCCTCATTCGTCTCTTCGTCATCAATCCATCACCACTGCCACCGAGTATTTCACTAAATGGGTGGAAGCTATTCTTCTCGTCTCCACAAAAGCTGACAAGATTGTCGACTTCATCAACACCCACATCATCTATCGTTTCGATGTACCTCACAAAATCATCACCAACAATGGCAAGTCCTTTAAAAATAAGACCGTCCAAAAACTTTGTGACTCCTTTGGCATTAAACTCAGCTTTTTTTCGCCTTACTACCCACAAGCAAATGGGCAGGCTGAGGCTTCTAACAAAATCTTAACTAAAATTCTCATGAAGGTGGTCAACGACACTGGAAGAGATTGGCACATTCATATTCCCTTCGCTTTGTGGGCCTACCGCACTAACATCTGAACCTCTATGGGGGCTACCCCTTTCTCTCTAGTGTACGGAACAGAGGCTGTCTTACCTCTCGAAGTACAGATCCTGTCTCTATGCATTTCACTCCATGACATTCTTTCAAATGATGACTTTCATCAAGATCGATTAGCTCAACTTGAGTTACTCGACGAACGTCGTCTTGCTGCCCTCAACCATCTCCATGTCTATCAAAATTGCATCAAATGTGCCTATAATAAAACTCTGAGAGAACGAGATTTCAATATCAGAGATCTCGTCCTCAAAGAGAACCAACATGTGACCAATATGGAACGTAGTAAACGAGGCAAATTTGCTCCTAATTGGCTCGAACCTTATATCATCACGCACAAGTATGGATCAGGGATGTATCGTCTATCTTCTCTTGAAGGCCGACCAGAACCTGAACCCCTTAATGCTTTGCATCTACGACCATTCTACTGTTAGTCGAGTACTCATCCACTTGACATTTAACTTGAGCTCGTCCCTTGAGAAATCTTTGTCCTTTTAATCCTCAATCCATTTCACCCTTTTTCCCTTAACAAAATCTTTTACAACCCTTTTATAATGTACGGATGCTTCGTCCTAATAAAAGGGAGCCCTTGACCTTCTATAAGTCTTGTCCATGACTCAACATTCTGTCAAAACTAAATCAAGATGTCAAAATATCCAAGGTCAGGAAACCAAATCAAACAGCAAATTACTCCCTTGAAGGACAGCTGCACTATCATTGATGTAGCTAATAGACTACTCCCTCGAAGGACAGCTATTCAAAATCTATAAAGCAAAGTATAGACCACTCCCTCGAAGGATGTCTATGACTAAATCTTGCTACAAACAACACTTTTTTAGAAGCTTCCCGCATCAATCAAGCTTCAAAAATGACCACCAAACAAGTGACATCTTTATGTGGACTTCCCGCATTGATCAGTCCGCTCTCAAAATAAAAAAATAAAAAAATGGGTCATGGATGTGACTTGTAGTTGTCTCAGGGTCTCCTATAAAAAGGGGCAAAGTTCTCCATACTCTAAACGGGTTACCCCTTTTCCTCCTATCATGTCACCTACTCAAGGGACTTCGAGCTCACTTTAATGTCAAAAGTGATTCGATTACCACTCTAACATAACTATGGTCAATGATGCAATGCATAACTGGGGCTCTTCGTTCGAACAACCCCTGTCTATGTTGTCTTTTTGGTCCTTGTCAATAAAAGGGCACTTATGCCTTTTACTTTCTGCCTATACTTTGGTCACATTCAATCACATCATTTGTCAAGATGATTCAATCTGACTCTTTTCAAACCATCCACATAGCCTAATCATTATGGTTTCCATCGACATCAATACACATGGAAACTATCAACCACCCAATTTATGTTAAGCATAAACCAATACTTGCTGAAGCATAAATAGACCTCAATTCATTCTTAGCAAACATCCATCACGAATATGGATAGTTGCTAGGGATGAAAAACCCCGACCAATGTTACAGCTTACACCATTTGGAAAACGTTGTAGCATCCTCTTTTCCTTATCATTTCAAGCATGTACCCTCAGACATATGGGAAATGCTATATCCTTATCATGACCAATAATCAACCACTTCGATCTTTTTCCTTCCTTCTTGGGAGAACTACATTGGCCTGAGGCCCTAACGACAGGGGCTATGTAGGCATCACTCAGTTGACATGGGGTCTTCTGGGGTTGGCTCGGCCATTTTCTTCGTCACTTTCTTCCATCTCCTTCTCTCGTCACCTGTCAATCACAGCACAGTTAATCACATATTCACATAATCATTAGTATACTCTCATTTTAATTATAACAACATAAGTCATTAGTCATAAATTTCATCCATCATAACTCATTAAACATTCACATCATATAATCTACAAGTTAAACATTAAATATCACATCTATCATCATCTAATCTAAAGTCATCATCATATAATCTATCATCCACAATCAATCAACATCATCATATAACCATTTCATAAACATATTCATCATCACATTCATTTTCATCATCGCATCATACGCATAACACATAATATCAACACATGCATCACATCAAAATATCATAAACATCAAAACACATCCATACATTTTCTTATTACACATGTCACTAAATCAAAAATGCTCATCATATATATATATATATCAAAAATAGTTTTATACAATAAGACACAATCTGTGTCTGTCTCTCTCTCTCATCATACATCTCTCGTCTTTGGCTCGCAGGCCGGTATATACATCAAAAATAATCAATCTCAAGGACTGCCCTCAAGGCTGTGGCTGTGGTGGTGGTGGCGGTGGCCAAGAAGAGGTTGTATCCTCTTCTCCCTCTGATCTGCACCGTCTGCGAGACCCAAAAGCCGTCGCTCGTGACATAGACCTCTGTCGGCTCTGCTCCACCCACATCTCTGAGTATCGTTGTATCTAAGGGAACCCCCTGATGGCCCTCTCATAATACGTGATCTCATCCAGCGCATCACTGTATCTCACTAGAGATACAGTCTGCGGTGGACCCATCTGCCCTGCTACTGTGCCCTGTCCTGACCTCTATGGCTGTGGCTGGCCTAGGTGCACTGATGTCAACGGTCCTACCCCCTGTGAGAATGTCGACTGCTGGGATGGCTACTGCCATGGGCCCTGCCCTCCAAAACTCTGACCTACCACTACCTGTGCCTGGGCTGCAGCCAGCTATCCCTATAACAGAGTGACCTGCCCTGTCATCACTGCCACCCGACCTGTCATCTCTACCAGCTACCCTGTAACTCCTACCAGCTGTCCCTACAAAACTGAGACCTAGGCCTGAGCTGCGTCTCTCTCTTGCCATGCAGTGTCCCTCTCCTCGTGGGCTGTATCCTGCTCCCTCGTGACAGCCTGTAGATTTGGCTGGGGACCCACCTGTATACCTCTATACTGCCCTTTCCACCATGCTGTGTAGGCCTCTGTACACCCTGGGTCGGCTATCCCAGGTCCTACCGACAACTCCTCAAAATTGGGCTCCTCTGTCTCCTCTGGCAGTGGGAGTGGCGCCTCTATGTCATCCCGCCTGTACTATGGGAACGTGGGAGGTACATCCTATAGCAGCCCGTACTGGCGCCGCACTCTCTCTGCCGAGATCCTCTTGAGCTCACTGGCTCGCCTCCCTCTGACCCATCGCCTGCTCTGCGTCCCGACCATCTGCTCACCTTGGTCTTTAAACACTGGATATACCAAATATGGTCTCCAGACGATATCTACTGGAATCAGGGCCTCCAGTACGCCTCGATAGTGATCAATATCCCTGACCACTCCATCCACACGTGTCTGTGCCATCATCTCATGCCATCACCTGAACCTGACCCTAAAGCTAGCCTGGATCGCCACTGGGAGGCCGAGAGGTCGGGTAACCACAATGTGCTCGTATGCCCAGCAGTGCAGAAGGTGGCCTATACACAGGTTGTACCGTCGTCGCCGACTGATGCCCCATAGCTCTCTGTATACCTGGGCCAAAAAGATGGGCACCTAGGCGAACACTGTCTGCTGCTCCAACATGTCCATCAAAACCCTGGTCATGGCCATCGGGAACCTGCCTCCCTCCACATCTGGCAACGCATAGACTGTGATGCCGATCATCATCAAAATCGCTAGCCGATGTGGGTCCTCATCCGCCACGTACAAAGGCTCATATGTGAAACTGGCTGAATGGTAGCTCGTCTCCGTGACGTGCTCCCCAAACAGTGTGACCATGTGAATGTCGTGCGCCTCTCTCGAGCACGCATAGATATCAGCTCCATGTACCAGCAGCCACAAAATTTGGTACATGTCCTCGACCGTGACCGTCATCTCACCTGTAGGTAGGTGGAAGGTGTTGGTGGCATGGTCCCACCGCTCGATCAATGCTACCATAAGGCTCACGTCCCTCGCCACTCTGTAGTAGCGTCTCAACCCGCCTAGACTGACTGCGCTCATCTGCGCCCACTCCTCAACTACCATGCCTCCACGCATCCACGTCAGCAAGGTCGGGAGGCGATCTCATAGCATCAGAGTCTGCCTCGCCTGCATCCATCCATCCATAGTCAATCTCATGTTAAAATTGTTCCTACTCTTCCTATTTTACCAACCATTCTGACCATCTATACCTAACCCGACACCCAGGAAGCCCTTGGCATAGCTTCGACCTTTCGACTTGACCATTTTTTTACCACTCTTTTTGACCAGGCAGCCACCGACATCGGTTCTATAACCGACGTCGGCGGCCTTAAAACTTCATCCCTCTTCAAAGTGCCCAAAATCATGCCCAACATCAGTCAGTCCTTCAGACCACGTCATTTTGGCCCCTTGGGGCACACTTAGATCACTTTTGCATCCATCCATCGACCACTAGACATTGGAGATCATGCCCATCTCCTAAAACTGCGACTACTTCCAAAACGATTTTGCCTTGGTTGTTTTTGCATGTATGCTACCTCATGATTGGTTAGCAAAAATTTTGCGCACTTTTGACCTTCACAAGTATAAGATCGCAAGCCAGTTGATCCGCACTACTTGTGACTTTTTCGTGTTTTTGGGAGCATTTCCTAAGCCTGGGATACCTGGAACTCGACGACCATTGGAGCTTCAGTTTAATCGAATAACCCAATCAGCAGACGACTAAATGCTGGGGACTGATTATTTCAATTTTGGCACTCCTTGACCCTCGACCTGCGACAATTTGACC
Organism: Torreya grandis; assembly: GCA_037957365.1. NCBI lineage: Eukaryota > Viridiplantae > Streptophyta > Pinopsida > Cupressales > Taxaceae > Torreya > Torreya grandis. Next base: position 913,590 of record JARHVA010000219.1, on the reverse strand, counting down.
CGACCATCCTCGTGAAGTGGTGTACGCGCAATCACCACTTTTGCAGCGCTCTCACTCTATCTTCCCCCCTTTTTTCATCCACTCTCTATCAAATCAGCACCCGATTCCAGGTTCCCTTCTCTCGACTCCTGCTTTGAGGGGGGATACCTCATCCATCATCGGGGCAACCAACTTTCACCTATTTTTGTATTGCAGTTCACTTGAACAAACAACACGATGAAATCAACCTTATCCCATACCTGGGGCAACCGACTCCTATTTTTGTCTTGCAGTTCGTTTAGAGCAACCAACAAGACAAAAAGGGGCAAATGTAGACACCTAAATAGTGTCTAACCCTTGGTCACTTTCCCCCTTAGTCCATTCCTAACCCATTCCTAACAATTACTAATTTAAAATAATTAACTTACTTTGAATTAACCCCCCTCCTTGGACACATCACCCATGACACCTCACCTAGGACACCTTGCCTTAGACTAATTCTCATCCTATGACTCACCCAAGACCTATTCCTACTTCTCTCTAACCGCCTAACAAACTCTCGTGCGTATTTATCCCAACCCTCGACATTCTCCAATGGATAGTGCACTTGGCGGATGAAAAACGGGCTTAGTGGCTCTTTTTGCCCATTCTAACCCCACTGATGTTGGTCAAGTGTCGGCCAACGCCGGTGGAATCGCCGACGTCGGTTATACTTAACCAATTTTTTAGACTCTTTTCGGATCCTGAATCAGAAATCAGCTAATCTCTGGAAGCGAACTGACGAATCCTTCAATCTTTAGTCTTCGACCATTCGTCAATCTGTGAAATCTCTCAATCAAGCCTCTCACTCTCTCCTTCAGGTGCAGCAACAACTTCAGGTTCTCCATCAGCAACAGGTTCTCCACACAGGCTACATCAACAGCAGGTACGGGAATCATCAGTAGCACACCTTCCACAAGGCACAGGTAAGTATACTGTCTGTGTTTTTATTCTCTTTTTAGTTATTACTTTCAAACAATATCTCCCTAGACCAGACTGTTAACCAAACCAGACTCGAATCTTGACTTATCCACCTCCCTATTTCCTCCGTCCTCTATCGGACCATACACTCTGCCCATTCAACCAAACTCTCAGACCCAGACCCTAGACCATTCAACCAAGCCCAAAACTTTGTCTCAAGACTGTTAACAAACCCAGACCCTTCCTTGGCCTTGTCTATAGACCCAGACCCTGACCAGACTTTGTCCACGGACCATAGACCAACCCAGACCTCGTCCAAAGACCTTTGCCTCTACCGATGCCGGTCACTACCCCAACCGACATCGACAGATTAACCGACGTCGGCACCTTAACCAACCGACGCCGGCGACTGTGACCAGTTCAACAGCTTCTTTTAAGTAAGTCTTTGCTTCTCTTTTTCATTCCATTTCTTTTATCATTTCAATTCTTTATCATTCTGTTGTTTATCAGACACTTTTTTTTATTGATTAGTGGGTTTATATCCCTTAAGGAAGTTTTCATACTTCTGGGATCAAGCTTTCGCTTGACAACCCACCATCTGTCCATTTAATGCCTTCTTTTATCCAAGTTTCTTTTCTTTGCAGTTGTCATTCCTCCACAGCCAAAGAGGAGTACTCACAGCATCTGGATTACGGTGCGCAGACTATATCCAGGTACACATCAAGCCTTGACCATTTTTTCTTAAGTTTCTCTCCTTTGAAATTGAAAGCAAAATTTGAATAGAAACACCTACTTCTCTCAATGGGTGATTTATATTAACATCCATAACACATGTTTTTGGTATCAATAGACTAAACATAAGATAAAATATTACCCTTTTCTCACCATTAACTAGAAACCATTTCCTACAACTAGTGCATTTTTTAATGAGACTATAAATGCCATTGCTCAGTTGTGTGATAGTTAGACTAATGTTGATGAAAATAATAATATTAATAATAATGATAACAAGGTGACTGTCTGTAAATTCAAACCCTCGCATGTTGTGGAAGTGAAATCCAAACCCAATATAGTTTCTTATGCTCATGTGTCTACTAGGGTAGTTATCTGTAGTAGTTCCATAGCAACTAGTATCATTGCAAGCTCTCAATACAATAGAGGTGTTGACTCCTTGTGGTTCCAAACCTTCACCTCCACTTCAATATAGTGCTTAATCCATTGGATCTTTTTCAAGATATATTTTTTTACATTCAAGACACTCTACCATGAATTAAGGAGGAAGAATACACAACATATTGTTGCCGCCCTTTCCAAACAAATATCATGATAACTAAGATTCAACAAATTTTTTTTGGAAAGTGCTAACTCCACCCTAGATGGGCTTGGTAAGGATATTAACCTTATAATATTCCATGACAGTGTTTTCATGGAATGTTATAGTTTTAGCCACATAAGTGTATTGTGCATGATAATCATCATAAGTTTATAGGTTTATAAAATATCTATCTATAAGAAAAAAATCTTGGATTTTTCATTACATACTATTATTAAGTTCATTTAGTCAAATAGTCAATTTTCACACCAATCAGTGGGCTTGTTACTTTAATCTCTCCATGTTGGGATTCACATGTCATCTATTGAAACTCAAATTCCATTAATAAAGTTATGTGCATTTTTTTAGATGTTGAAAACCACTCTCTTGGGTTTGTCAACCTACATGCTTCCAACAACACAGTCAAATGGGCTTTGTTCTAACAATGGATTGGTAATGAGATTTTAGAGTCTTTTTGAATTATGTGTAGAGAATTCAACATGGTAGAACCTTTCACATATAAATAAGGCATTATCCCCATATCATGGTGTAGGTGAGTGGTAGTCTCGATTTTACATGTGCAACGAGCTTAGAGTTTTTGGCCCTAATGTTAACTAGTGCAAGGATCCTAATACTCCATGGTTTACCTAGTCGACTCTTAGCTAAGGTCACATAAGATTTTTCAAATGTTTGGATAGAGTTATGGAAGTTGACCAAGATTTTTTCTCTTTTAATACTAATTTTGATAGCCCAATCAATGTTGTGTTCAATTTATTTCTCTCGGAGAACACTTTTCCATTACCTTTTCTCTTTCATGGGGAGGAAAACCAGCTAATGGAACCTTGTGTTATTTTTGGTCCAAGCTTATATATGAAAAATTAATACATTATTCAACAATAAAGACATTTTAAATTAAAAAAATCTCTCCTATATAATAGGAGTCTTAATATATCTCTTAAAACCATTGAATCTAATTTAGGTGGGTTGTTTCAACACTTCATACAACTCATACCTAGAATTATAACTAAAACTATGACATATTAGTTAAATACTTCAAACCTTTAGGTCCCACCCCGCCTTAGTATGGAAATAGGGAAAGGAATCATGCCACATGTATCAGAAATAATATGTACGTCAACACATACACATTTTTTTAAACAACACATTAGATATGCACTTTTTATTAATTGATAACCTACATACATAAACACATTTTTTCACTCTTACACTTCCGTTGAGTATTGAGATTTTACTTACATCTCTGATTTTAGTGATGACTTGCATACATAAACACAATTGTTCATGCTTTCACTTCTAGTGAGTATAGGGATTCTCACTGGCACATCACTTATGAAGCACTTAAACAACATGTAAATACATCTATTTATAGTTTTATTTCCTTCACACCATACATACAACTAAAAATTTGAGGATCGGGTCTTCAGAGTTTTTAGCAAGTGCTAGGCTTCTCACTGAAATTCAAGTTTTCAACCACCATTCATGATCATTTCAACCTAATCAAGAAGAGTATAATATAGTCAGCACATCCACTTGGAAATTGATTTCAACATTAGTCAGTTTGATACAAACATTTTTGCCACTACTATAATATGTAGCTTTAGAGTTAGTGACGAATTCAAAGTTGTTAAAAGGCCTCTTTCCTCTATTTCTTCCAACCTCCAACCTAACTTATCTCGATGTGATATGTCTATGTACATATTGTATTTATTATTAAAAAAAAATCTGCATAAAATTAACATTCCCACTCCAATTAAAATTCAAGTTCAACCAAAAATACATCTGTTACAAAAGAATTTCGACTTTAACACTAACATTCTTTATTAATAAAGGAATATTTATCCTTATTAGTAAAATAATTACAAAAAAATAACTTAAAATAAATATAACCTAAAAATTAAATTAATTATACCCCAAAAAAAAAAAAAGAAATTACATTTTTATAGCTTATATAACTTCTCCCTAACTACTTAATCCCCTATTTTATTTTTCATTTTTATCTTAAAATACAAAATTTGGTTAAAATTTCTTCCAATATTTTCTAACACATCCACCTTCAAACCCATTAAATTGTCACATCCAACTTCAACGCACTAAATGTTACGAAGACCATGTATCGTAAAAATATAATTACAACCTATTATTTAGTAGGGTTTTGAGCTGATTTGTTTTAAAACTATTTTTAATACATAATGCCCAAAAATGATCCAACATTAAATAAAACTATTGACTTTGTATTGACATGGCTATTATAAATATTTTTTAATAACGAAACTATATTATAAGTTCAACAAATTAAAATATTCGTGTTTTCTTGGTATGCTTTTAGGGTTCTCTTTTAACACCATGAATGGGCTGAACGTTTGCCTTAAAAAACATAGGGTTCTCATTTTTTATGTCAATGTTGTTGTCGTTACATTTCACACATTTGGTTAGGCCTCTTTTCTTCACACTCCACACATTTCTTTTTCTATTGTGATGATTTTAAGTTACGAGTAAAGGATTGAGGGATACTCATTCCGTTAAACGATCTTGGCTTCATTCTTTTTCTCATATCAAGTTTTGCTAACAACAAAAATTGATATTTGATGGACTCTTTGTGAATCAAACAACTTCATCAATTAAACCAACAACTATTTACTAGAATGTCTTTTTGTATACAACTACCTACTATAAAATTCTCTTTTATCAAATAAATATTTTACTTTAAATTTTAAATTTCATATAAATAAAATTATTAATAAATTCTCACATCTCATCCACTCTCACTAATTGCGACAACAAGAAAACGACAAAGTTTCCCCTTATTTTTTCTTATTAAAAAACCATTTTGATTCTCTTGGTTTCCTTTGTTTTGGTACTAAATATTATTTTTGGTCTAAGCTTATATACAAAAACTTAATTTGTTATTCAACAATGAAAACATTTTAAATACAATTTTACTCTCCTATATAATAGAAGTCCTAATCTATCTCTGAGAACCACTCAATCTAATTTAGGTGAGTTGTTTCAAAAACCCAGACAACTCATAAACATAATTATAATCAAAATTATGATATATTAATTTAATATTCCCAAACCTTCCTCAAATTATTCTAACATAAGACGAATTTTCTTGGACAATTCCTTCAATATCACTCTCATATAACCTCTTTAATATAAGTATCTCAACTCAATTATGATATTTAACTAGCCCCTCTACTCTTCAACTAAAACTTTCATCTCTTTACAAAAAAATTAAGGTGAAAGAATTGTACGAGGCCAAAATTACACAAATTCATGCTCATATGCACTAGCTCAAGATAGGCGATAAAGCATTTAAGGGATGTTTTTAACACCTTAGGCCCATATATATCGCCAATAAAATTAAAATAATTCAATTTTCTAGATAAAATTTGGTGAATTTTCATAAAATCCTCCAAGCCTTTATGTCTCACTATACAACAATCTTCACCAATCAAGCACACACCTTAACCCATGATTTGATTGTTTAAAATTATCTTGACATTTTCCCTCATCACGTCTCCATAACCCAATACATTGATTTTGACCAAAATTTGTTCATTGATAAGTTGTATGAGGTGGTTCTTAAAATATTTAAGGAGAAAACCCTAGAGCTTGACTACTTAAAGGTTGTGAGTTATACAAAACCTTGTGCGACTTGGTAGCCAAATCCTCAGAGAGTGTATCTTGAAGCCTTTTATTATGGATTTTTGAGTCAGATTATCAACAAAGGGAAATCTTATCAAGTTTATCCTCAAGGCAGGTGATCCTTGCAAGTTTATCTGTACTTGGAGACTTATCACTCATTTGAATGTCTTCTAGAAGATCATTATTATAACTCTCATCTTCAAGTTCAAAAATATTTTCCCACTCATTGTTTGATGTGATCAAACTAAATTTATCAAGAGAATAAATCCTTGACAAAATATTGGTTGTACATAAGAAAGGATGGAAAGGGCCTAATCCTCTAAACAACCTATTGTGTTTGTTAACATAAATTTTTAGAAAGAATACAATCAGACTGAATGACCCTTTATTCTTGCCATTCTTTAAGTGCCTTTTTTATTATAATTTCACCAAGTCCATATCTATGATTTTAAAAAATGTTTCAATCTATACATTAATTTTTAATGGTAAAATACTCCCAAGTTCAAGTTATTTTAGTCTAGTGGACAAGGTTATCATCTTGCCCCTTATATTTTCTTTTTTTTTTTTAATCTTCTAGGTACTTTTATCTAATTATGTATCCATGGTCTTTGTTAATGACATTACTATCCATAAATAACTGACTCAATGGCCCATAAATGGTCATTTTAATGATGACTCATTCTTCAATATTGTTGAAAAGGAGTCTATAAAAAACATCGTGGAATGCCTTTACATGTTTTTTTCTACTTATGGTTCAAGTATTTAGTGGGTAAAATCCCAAAGCTATCGACAATATTTTTTACCTTAATTTTTACCTGCTTGTCCCTAGCTTTTGTAGTCAAATGCAAATAGATTCAACATGGGGAAATGTTTATTTCTAGGCATTCCCCTTTCTTTTTAAGCACCTCTTGTTGAGGAAAAAAACTGTCATACTAGATTACTAATCCTATTTCTTTGCCAAATTAATACCCATGTGTATTATTTCAAGCTTAGATCCTTCTAAGCTTGCCTATAATAAACTTGAAAAGCTATTGAGAGATTTCCTAAGGGCCAGATGCTGAAGGTGGCAAGGGTTTTCACTGTGTGGCTTGGGACATTTTTTTCAAACTTAAAGATGTGGGAAACAAAGGCATTATATTCAACAATAGGGTTTGTTCCTAATGTTATGTAGGTGACTAGGGCCATTAAAGGGAATGATGCTTGTAAAGTTTTCCTTGTACACTGTATTTCTTCTAGAGCTACTTATGGAAGGCATTTTGAAAATGGCTTGGGATTTACTCCCTCCTCATCAAAAGGTCCTTGTCAAAATTATGGGTACTTTTATTGCTAAGATCATTTGGAAAGCTTGGAACATAATCAAGGCTTGGCTTGTATGGGCAAGGAACCAATTCAAATGTGGCCTTTCCATTAATAGTCACTATCTTTAGCAGTATCCTAGCTTCACCCACAACAATAATCATCTAGCTAAGGCATTTAGAGTTAACTTGCTAGAATCAAATTTAGATGAGAAATTTGCATCATCTTTGATATGTTTTGTAGGAAGTCTCTTTAATATACCGAAATGGGATATTTTGGAATTTCACATAAAAATACACATCCAAAACATAACATAACTGCAAAATATAGATTACATAAAAATATTGAGTTACAACAACACACTTACATAAATTGATCACAATGTGATCCAAAACTTGGCACAAATGTGATCCCTGAATAGAATCACCTCAATGGTTGAGAGGATTTTCATCCTCCAAACCTCAAGTGAACAAGATGGGTTTCATCCTCAAATACACAAAAGAAATCAAGAGGTTTTTCGTCCTCCTAATCTCTACACTCAAAGGGTTTTCTTCCTAAGAGAAAAGAAGATGAACCAAAGGCTCAAGCTTACAAATGGGGGTTTTCATATAACAAGATTCATTATTTACAAAGGGAAGAGCATGCTAATATATAACATTTACAATGAAGAGAGAAAGAAGGAAACTTCATGGACAAGCAAATAAATGTGCCACCCTCCTTCATGCATGTGATCCATAGTTGTGGTCTTTATCTCCACGTGTAAAAAGGAGTCAAAAGGAAGTGCATTAAGGGAGACAAGATCAACCACCTCCATGTGACTAAGAAATTTTGGCCATCTTCACACATGTGAGCCAAACTATTCATAGTAACTTTTGTCTTTACTCCCCATATGCTCATAAGATCTAAGAAAGAATCTAATCACCTTTTGACCAAGTGGCAAACAAAAAAACCATGAATCCACCCAAAAATTTGTCCCATATCTCACACATGTGACTCACAACACATGTAACTCACTAAAGACAAAAAAACTTGTCTCTTAGTGGAGTGGGACGCCCCACTCTCTTCACATGCATTTGATCTCATGTGAGATCCCCTGTGGGCCATGCCACACCATCCAAAAGTCACCTCCTTAGTTGCATCATCACCTGCATCACCTACCACATCACCACGAATAATGACATGTAAATAGTGTTTATGAATATTATCTTTTGAATAGTGATTGGTATAATATTATTCCCTTACATCACCGGTTTAACTTACGGGAATGAAATAGGATAATGGTCTTCTACATATGTCACATTTATTGAAAGAGGACATTACAGTCCACTTTTGGCTAATATGACATGCCTTTAAATCCAAATTTAACCTGATAGTAAGAAACTTTGGAACTTAATCCAAGATCACCATGACAACTCCCATTGGATATATTCATAAAATTGCCCTCCCTCCACCTTCTTTGTGGTGGGGAGACTTGTAGTGGCATATTGATACTCCTTTCAACTGTTACAAGCCTAAAATGGGGTATAATTGGCTCTCACTTCAGTAGGTGCCCTTTCAAAAATTTAACCATAGATGAAATTTCAACTAATCTTCATTTTTTTGGAACATGACATTTACCACATTTAGGAAAACCATTGTTAAGTCAAACTTTACTCAATTTTCTATATCAATGCTTTTTGGTTGGAGTTAGGCTTTTACTCATGGGGATTTCAATTCCTAAATGCATCCTCTACAACTAGAGAAACATTGTCAAGCATAGTTTCTAGTTTTGAGCTTGGACTCAGTCTGTTTGGAGATGGATTCACTCCTTTATCACACCCTTTCAAAAGTTGTTTTCTTGGGACATAACCTTACTCAGGGACTTTTCTCATATTCTTATAAAATTAAACAAATTTGGCACATTTTTTGTTTGGAGGTTTTATTCAAGCTATGGAAAGACAAAAGTGGAACTATTTCTGTAAGAAAGAATTTATCTTAGGATTTTGACATTAACACTCAAACAAATGTGATCTCTAATTTTATGTTGCAAATACAAGTTTAGGCTAAGAAGGTTTTTTTAGAGGTGGAGCACCCCAAATCCCTCATCAATTATTGAGGAAATGCACCATTGATGTTAATGGAGTGCTTCCATATTATTCTACCTTGATATTCCCAATGACTTGTATGTTATTTTAATTGGTGGATTTGTTCATGTTGTCGACGCCACTCAAGAATTTGTTATGTTTTTTTCTTCGTCTTAGCTATAATCTTTCCCCATAGAGCAACAATGCAGTGGTAGAGGTGGAGGTTGGGCAAAATTTTCCAAGAAAACTTATATTGTTGGCTCTTGCTATTTAATTATCCCGTGTTTAGGGAGCTAAAAAAGATTGTGGTAAAAATGATAATCAAAGAGGGTAAGAAACCTTACTTGAGGGTGGGAACCCTTGTTCAAGGATGTAGATCTGCCTTTGAGAGAGCATAGTTAGGATAATAAACTAGAGAGTTCTCCCTCCTTCGATTGTTGCTTGGTGGCTCATGTTGTATGGATGTTTGGTTTTGTTTGTGTTTATGCTTTTATAATGTTTTGATCATCTTACATATTAGATAGGCTTGAACCATATGAAACTTTTATATCTTGGAAGTAGTCTCGAAGTTAACCATATTTTAGGGTATCCCTATCCACTTGTGTTTTGCATTGATAGTTTTTATTAAGAGTAAAAAATGATTTTTGAAACAAGGCCCTGACTCTGAAAAAGAAACAACAGAAAGGCTAGAAAATCCAAATCTAACAATAAGCTTATGTAACCAACATCAAACTCAGTGACAAAACATCAAAGAAGCAACATGAAAAATAAGAACAACTGCCTTAAAGCAAAAGTTACAACACAAATAAAAAACTGATGCATCAAAGTTTCACTCTAGCAAATTTCTTTTTGAGATCTGAGAGACGTGCTTAAAGGTTATTAATTCTTTTTCCCCTTTCCCCTCCTTTTGTTACTCACTTTCTTCCATTCACCCCCTTCCTCAAGATTTGACAATATGGAGATGGGAATTTCCAGAGTATCCTTTGGCTTTTTAATCAACAATGAATTAGAAAATCATCCTCTTATTGAAGGATTCTATATCGGTGAATCTTCCCTAGGCTCTATATAAACATTATTATCCTTTAGCATAATAGAATCTACACTTGAATCCTCTTTTTTTTTGAATTTACTTCAAAGCTTGTTTTAAATTGATAATTATATTATATATTTCATTTATGAAAATTGTTGAATGAGACCACCCAAAACAACCTTTCTTATCATCTTCTTTATTTAATTAATATTTCTTTATCTCTATTAACATTTTTAGTTTGTAATCTTGTTAGTTATTAGTACCAGTCTTAAAATTTTAACTTTTTATGATACTTTGTAAGTATTATATGTAACTAAAAAATCAATGCAATTTTTTTAATAAAATGTATTTTTTTATTAACTATAAATATTAAAAATTAAAATTTAATTTTATATTTAAAAAATTTAAATTATTTTAATTAAATTAATATATATTGATTGACAAAATTTTGATAAGAAATATATAATTCTAAAGAAAACAATTATTAAATAAAATTTGAAACATTAAATCAATTTCTTAGATATATAAAACAAAATGTATAAATATATAAATATTTATTATTTATTATCCACATATTAAGAGCAATAATATGTATGTTTCATTATATATATATATAAGGGTAAAAGCTTTATTGAAAATCAGAAAAGAGTATTACAAAACAACAAAGGGCCAGGGCCCTAGGAACTCAAGAACTAGTCAAGCTAATCTGGAAACATCATTATCCTTCACCAATATCATTCTCATCCTTAGCCAGAATCCTCTCCAAGTCACGTTGGAGCTCATGGGGAACCTGCTCCCACTCATCAATCTTCCATCCATCTACCTGCTCAGAGGCCCACTTAGCCAAATAATCTGCTGCCTTATTCCACTCCCTTGGGTATGGACAAAGGACACCATTTCCATCAAAGAACTCATCTGCAAAATATGTTGCACTATCATTGCCACCTGCTAACTAATGTCTGAAACCTTCTATTTATTCAACACATTAATCAAAACCTGTGAGTCAGACTCACAAATAACCTTGTGCCATCCCAAAGCAAAAGCCCTCTCCAAAGCGTAGAGAATCGCCAAACCTTCCATAAGGTTGTTAGTCTATACTCCATGAACAGAAAAGAAAAAAACCACCGATCCAAAAAAGTCTGCCAGCCCCACCAATGCCAGCAAGGCCAGGATTTCCTCTTGAAGAGCCATCAATATTGAGCTTCAGAGTGCCAACCGAAGGGGGTAGCCAACTCCCCCCCTTTGAACTTTCTGATGCAGCCGCCTTCCTCTCCTAACACAAGCAAAAGCTGGAGACAACCATTGAATACCCAATCTATCCACTAACTCAGCGTCCCCTTTCACCAAAGGGAACACCACATCACACTTAGCTTCCACTATCTCCCGAATCATACCCATAATTTTGTGCCAAACTTGTTGATTCAACAACTTCTCTCCTCGAAATATTCTTTGATTTCGTTCCAACCAAATCTGCCAGAGTATGAAAGAAGGCCCAACATACCACACATCTTGTAAGAAAGAGGCCATCGAAGGCGGTCTCCCCAGACTATTCTAAAAATCCTCTAGGGAGGACGCATGAACACAAGGTCTTTTCCAAACCTCCCACCAGAGATGCCAAAGCTGATGAGTCATAGGACACTAGAAAAACAAGTGGGAGGAATCCTCCTCTCCACATCTGCACCAAACACACATAGAAGGACCCTGAAAAACCCTCTTCCTAAGCTTATCCCATGTCAAGCATCTATTCCAAGCCAAAGTCCATATAAAGCAATTAAACTTCAGCCAAGAAAGCTTATTCCATGCTTTCTTCCACTAGTGAACCTCCACCCCATCCAGCTATTGAAATAACAAAGCCTGATATCTAGAAGCAACAATATAGACACCCTTAGGATTAGGAGACCAAGAAAGGACATCCCTTTCTTGGAGGGAACTACACCGCCTATGAGAAAGGATGCTATGAAGCTCCGTACACTCCTCCTCCATACCAACAATAGGCAACTCCTTAGGTTTCTTCCATCTCGCCACCACCATCTATCCATGAGAATAAAAGGACTTGAAGTCACTCACCCTTGACCATCCTACTTCATAGAACCTCTAGCCCAGATTTACCAAATTAGGGAACTGAGACACAATGGGAAGAAATCCATCCCAAGAATCAGACCAAAAATGAGCTTTAGTCCCTCTTTTACAAATCCAAAATAAACCCCCCTTAATTAGAGCAACGCCTTTCTTGAGTGTACTCCAAATCATCGAGCCTTTCCCCACCAGGGGATAACAAGGAATATCAATTTGAGGGACCCCCGAGAAGTATTTCTGAGTTAATACCCTGGCCTAGATCCCATCTTGCTCCACACACCACTGCCAATACAATTTAGCAGCCAATGCCATCCCTGACAGTGATGACTGCCCTAACCCAAGGCTGTTAAGCTGTTTTGGTTTACAAACAATTTCCCATTTGACAAGGCTCCATTTAGAGGACAATAAGCTACTAGCCCATAAAAATTGTCTTGCTAAGGAATCCAACTCCTTAACAAAGCCCATAGGAGCCACCTGAATCATACATCTATAAATGGGGAGAGCCTGCACCACAGATTTGAGCAGTTGAACATGACTCGCAAAGGACAACCAGTGATGGGTCCAATGATTAACTTTCACACAAAATTTATCCAACATATTCTGCCAAGATTCCTTGGGAAGTCTTCCAACAGAGATGGGAATACCAAGATAGGTCAAAGGGAGCACCCCAATCTAGAATCTCAAGATGTGAGCCATTCTCCTCTGAATGGAACCTGGAGTATTGAAGAAAAATATGGAAGACTTATCTTCATTAATCAATTGGCCCGAAGCTACAAGGTACACATCCAACACCTTGTGTATACTCGAAGCTTCCCTAATTATAGCCATACCCATCAAAGTAGTGTCATCCACAAACTGCAAGTGGGATTGTGAGGGTAGATCACCTCCCCAACCCCACCCTTGTATGAAACCTAACTCCACATTTGTTTTTATCAAGCATCCCAGACCCTCAACAAGAAGAAGAAACAAGTAAGGAGAGAGGGGGTCACCTTGTCACAAACCCTAAGAGGCACTAAAAAGCTTAGAGTGTTCACCATTTATTAACATAGAGAAGGATACCGAAGTAACACAACTCATAACCCAATAAATCCACTCATCCCCAAAACCAAAAGTACCTAGGACCTTCCGAAGGAAGGGCCATCGAACGTGATCATAAGCCTTAGCCATATCAAGCTTGATGAAAATTGCCTTATCTTTGGAGCTGGCCATAGAGTGAATGGTTTCAGTTGTAATAACAATCCCATCCAGAGTCTAATGTCCCACCACAAAACCACTATGTTCTTTAGAAATCAACACTTTAAGCCACTTTTTCAACCTATCAGCAATCAACTTAGAGATAATTTTATAAATCACATTGCAAAGAGAGATAGGCTGAAATTGACTTAACCTATCCGCCCCCTCACACTTTGGGATGAGAGCAAGGAAGGTAGAATTCAAGGCCTGTAGCATCTGTTTATTCCTATGAGACTCTTGAACAACCTCCAACAAGTCCAACTTGATAATCTCCCAAAATTCTTGAAAGAACTCAATCGGGAATCCATCAGGGCTAGGAGCTTTCCCCCTCTTCATTTGAAACACAATCCCCTCTAGCTCCTCAATCGTGATATTACTCATAAGCTGCTCATTCATCTCCCTAGAAACCAATGAAGGGATACAAGAAAGAACCTGAACTTCCTCATCAGAGGCCCCTTGCGAGTCCTCTCTGGATAATGAAGCAAAATATTGCTTAGTTTCCCGCATAATTTCATGGACATAAGAAAGAGTTTCACCTCTATCATTCACCAGAGCAGAAATAGAATTACCCTATCTCTTGGCTTTCATCGAGTTGAAGAAAAAAGCAGTATTTTTATCCCCTTCCTGAAGCCACTCAATTTGAGCCTTTTGTTTCCAAAAGACCTCCTCTCGTAGCTCACACTCTTCCAGTGCTTTCAAAGCCCTAGTCCCTTCCCGCAGCAAGTCCTCATTCATTCCATCCTCTCTGATCAACCTCGTAATACCATCCAACTTAGCTTGGGCAGCAGTCTTCTCATAGAAAATGTTTCCAAAACACTGTCAATTCCAACATTTAAGCTGATACTTGACAAATTGAAGTAACTTAGCAAAAGTATACATTTATGTACCATAAGCAGGTCTACCATACCTCCACCACTCAACAATATAGTCGTTGAGAGAGGAGTCACACAACCACATTAGCTGGAATTTGAAAGTAGGAGATCGAGGCACTCGAGCTGAAGAAATAGCCAACTTGATAGGCCAATGCTCTGAACCCCTCCAATCCAAAATTTTAGATCTAGAACACCACAACCCACCAATCTAGTAGCAAGAAACCAGAAAGCGGTCAAGTCATTCCGCAATGTAGTTATTCCCAATCCTCTGATTGTTCCAAGTAAACTGGCCATTAATGGGCTTGATATCCACAAGATTTAAAAATGAGATATTATCTTGAAGTAGTATCACAGAAGGCTCCAACCTCGCAATACCACCCCTCTTCTCCGCCAGCTCAAAAATAGCATTGAAGTCTCTAGTCATTATCCATGGATGGAAAGGAGCCATGCTTTGGATAAACCGGATATGGGACCACAAAATTTGTTTACCTTGAAGATCAGTAGGTGCATAAATATTAGAGAAGAGAACTGTCTCCCCTATCTCAACACAAGATGCAATCATAGAGATAGAAGACTGCGAGGATAACCACCAAAGAGAGCAGATCTTCTGAGGATTCCATAAACAAGCCACTTCCCCTGCAGACCCTTGAGCACCAATACACTGGCACTCTCCACCACCCCAAAGCTTAGGCACTAAACCAAACATACCCTCCACTGATACCTTAGTCTCCTACAGGAAAAGAACATCAGGAGATTGACTTCTAACTAGATCTCGAACAACTTTATGTCTAGGGCCATTGTTCAAGCCCCTTACATTCTAGGATAGAATGATCATTTCAAGGGGGTCGAAAAATGAGAATCTAGAGTCTTAACAGACCCTGACTCTACCAAAGTTTCCCCTGTTAATTTAATCTTTTCCAAATATTTTTTTCTACCAAGCTTGGAAGACTTCTCCCCTGCTCCTTTTTTTAGCTCCTTTTGAAGAAGACCCAAATGAGAAGAAGAAGACTTATCAATCTTCACCCCCTTAGTACCTGTGTTTAAGACAAGAGGAGATCCATCCTCCCCACCCTTCTTCCTTACTGCAATAGGAACCGATTTCCTCTGGACTTCCATTTGAACATCAGTGTCCATTTGCAAAGCCCTAATATCCTGCAGACCCTGAGTCGCTTATGAGTAAAGGCCCTCCTGTCTTGCACCCAAAGCATCTTGGTCCAGATTCATCAAAACCTGGATTCACTTCCTGTTAGCTGAGATCATCTAAGACTTCAAATCTGTTGAAAGAGTCTTCCTCCTGCCTTTCCTTCAAAGTCCTCTTTTGACCTCCATTCCTATTTCAAGCGTTAACAGGAACGAAACCATTAGCCCCATCCCCATCGCTAGGAATGGGTTCCTTCCCCTTTTCAACCCTAGGGGGGTTGCGGGGTGGTTGAGAACGCTGGGGATCCATAGGTCTAGCTTTTGGGCATCTTCTCTGCAAATGACCATATTCATGACAGAGACAACACCGAAAAGGAAGAGTTTCATAATCCAATTGTTGCACCCAAGAGTAAAAACCCGCACACATATCCATCGAATTTGGCAAAGGTTGACTTAAATCAATCTCAACACAGATACGAGAAAAAGTCATCATCTTTTTACCTTAAGTCTGTTGTGAGGTACCCACTGGTTTTCCTAGCATCGAAGCCAACAGATGTAAAGCATCCTCCCGCCAAAATTCCATAGGGAATCTTGGAAGATGAACCCATACCAGAACCCGATTCAGAAGCTCTTCAACAAGATTGAAGCCCGCATGCCAAGGTTTAATAAATAGCCCAATCTGGTTATGAAAATAGGGTCCTCCTTCAAAAGCCTTGTTGCGTTCCGCCAAGCAATTGAATGATACCATGAAAAAGCTATTTGTTAAAAGCATTACCTCCATTTCTCCCTCAGACATCCAAGTTCGTTGGGCCCACGATTCCAAAAATTGTAATGAAACCCGCATCCCCATAAACTTGCACAACAAAGCATGTTTCGAATAATATTCAATATCCTCTGCAATCATATCCATTGGGATAACCAGTTTTGGCCTCACCTCACATCGTTCAAGACATCCATTGATCTTCGTAATCCGAGTACCACTAGACAATCCCGATCCAATCATTACCGGCGCTGGGGAGAAGAAGTTATTATCAGAAACCTTCGAAGCATGCAAAGTAGACTTTGCACTTACCATTGCTGAGCGATAATCCATCTTGGAACAAGCCCCTGAAGACTCTCCAATCGGCGTTACCATTCAACCAAACCAAGACGAGCAAGCAAGGCTCCAAAAGAAGGAACCACCACTAGGGTTTCACCGCCCTAGCACCCAACACTGCCTTTGAATTGCAGACCCACGGATAACACTCCACCGACGACCTCCAGTCGGTACAGAGAAACCCCCCCGCGTGCACGGGCAAGGATGCACCAATAACAGGGATTTTTGTTGTTTTTTTCTTCTGACACTGCAGCTCTAGCTCTCCGCCACACGCGTTCACTCCCCCCTGGCGCGGCCACGAACAAACACCAGGGTCGGGCTAGGGCACGCTCGCCCTAGCTCGCCCAACACCCTGAAATGACGAGCACCGACCACCGCGCACTCTGCATGTAATCGCCGCTCCGCCAAACACCTTCTCCAAAAGATTCTTCGTATGTTTCATAACATTGGTTTGAGTGAAAATATGAAATTATTTCATATAACTATTGTATTGTAAATGTAACATATTTTTATATTATTAAAAAATAAATTTTATAATAATATTTTTTTGATGAAATATATTTAAAAAATATATAATATACAAATAATTTAAAAAATGGAAATACGGCTAGAATCAAACTAGGAACAAGTTATCACAACAGCGTAAAAATATAAAGAAACATAATTAATTAAATTTTTATTTTTTTAATATATTATATGATTGATTTTAATTATCAAAACAGAAATTATAAAAAATATATATTTTTATTTTTTTCATATTTTATATGAAAAATTTTAGTTATCAAAAAGAAATATTTATAAAAAATTAATTTTGACATTTTCAAAGAAAAAGTTTAAAGTTTGAAATTTATATTTATTAATCTCTTTTCATTTGTATGTTAAGTGAGTCTCTTTTATATTATAATTATTTTATTAGTTGAGAATTCACACTCTATTGAATTAATATTAAGTAATAGAGATACTAGAGTCTAAAATTGTAGCAGGGTATATAAATTTCATATATTTATACATTTTAAATTGAGAAGCTTTTCTTAATATTATAGTTGTTCCTATGATGAATCTAAAAAATAACTCTAAACGTTAACAATAATCATAAATCAAAGTACAACTTTTTCGTTACTTAATTTTAATTATTATTATTAATAAAAAAATAAAAAAAAATCATAAATAAATTTATTTGAAAATTCATTTAAAAATAAGTATAGTACATATGAAATCGTTTGAAATATTATTCCTAACAGTATAAGAATATGCATATTCAAGAATGTTAATATACAACCAAGCAGCAATAAATTGCACACTTGTAGTAGAATAATGGAAATAAAGAAACCCATACCCATTGAATTCTAAATTACACAGTTGACAACTTGGTTTAAACACATGAACATGTATTTCATGGGTATTAAAGCTTTTGGGATGCCTGTATATTATTTCTATGGAGTAGTCTTGATGCACAGATACTCCCCATTTCTGTATTACCTGTGGAGGAGCTTAAATTCTGTATTATCTGTATTATTTACTTTGAACATTTTAACCCAACCTTGAGCTTTCTCGCTTCCTATAATACCGGTTGCGAAGCCAGATAAGTGTCATGAATAGGCCAATCAGAGTACCTCCAACTGTAACTCCCAACACAGCACCTATAATTTTTCTTTTGTTTTTCGATGGCAGATCATAGGGGCGCTTGGAATTTGAACAGGGCTGCAGCACCCCTCCACACAACCCTGGGTCACCTGCAAAATACCTTGAATCTATATGCTTGAAGAAACCTTGAGAAGGAATAGGCCCACACAAGCGACTGTTGAAGGAAACATCAAAGAATTCCAAACTGGTGGAGTTGTTGAAATCTGGAGGAATGTTACCTTCCAGATCATTGTGAGAAAGATCAATGTAGTCTAAATTGGGCAGCAGTCCAATGCCAGTTGGGATATGACCAGTGAGCCTGTTCTTATGAAGGCGAAGTCGCTGGAGAGTTGAGCAGAGAGAGATATTGGAAGGTATTTGCCCTGTCAATCTGTTGGAGAAGACAATCAACTTCACTAGCTTACCACCTCGACATAGATCAAGAGGTATTGTTCCTGTTAAATGGTTGCCAGAGACATCCACTGATCTAAGTCTCTGTTTCCTGCCCAGTTGCTGGGGCAGGGTTCCTGTGAAGGAGTTGTTCCAAATCATAAGGGTTTCCAGTTTGGGAAGGTCTGCAATTGCCCTGCAAGAGATTGCTACATTCAGTATGAAAAGTCATGAGGTGGTTACAATATTTGAACAATATATAAAGTAAACCCTAACCAATGAAAAGAGTCTCTTTAGTACTAAGACCAATTCTCTGGACTGACATTTAATTTATATAGTTAACCTTAAAGATGAAGTGTGTTATGCAAAGAATATCTTAATCAACCCCTGCATCCCTAATAAACAAGTTGGGTTGCAATTGTGAGGTCCAATCTTGAACAAACTACCTGATGTATATTTTCTACTAATATTTAAAGAACACAGATCATATTTCTTGGGCTCAGTCGAGGTGGTGTGGGTATCCCACTCTGTAGAAGCCAACAAAATTCCATTATAACTATACACTCATATTAAATAGCTAGTAAATGGAGGGATATACCATAGATAACAAGGATGGCTTAGAGCCCGGTTCGATGTTGGGCCAGCGAACAGTTTTTAAGCAAGTGTTTTTGAGGAAATATAGGGGTTTTATTTTCATTTTAGGTTTCATACCTTTTTTTGGTTCATGTGATTTAAAAAAACAAAAGAAGAAAAACTTTCATAATGTAAATGTACAATCAACATCATGAGCTGTTCATGAAGGGAATTTGTTTGGAAGAAAACATATACAGCTATGACATATGACAGGCAGAATAAAATTTGTACCCCCACTACTTCATTAGGTTGGGAATTCACTCTCGGAACAGTAGCTGCTGAGTAATTGTAAGAAGTTCTGCTGAATAATTGTAGGAAGATTATATTCCTAAACGGTAAATTTTTTAAAATTAATTTAGAGAACTCCATTCTCGTTTTAATAAGAACAATAGCCCCAGCACAGGACCCTGCTCTTACAAGACATTATAAGAAACAGGGTAAAAAATAGAACAAGAATCCGAAACATTAAGATTTCGCAATCCATCAAATAGCTTCTAGGAAGAAAATTAGGTATAGGAGATTTTTTAATTATCATTTCTGCCTACATTTTGTGGGTTTTTATGTGATGAATGGATGTATATTGAAAATAAAAATTGTGAAACTTAAGATTGGTAAAGATTTTAGTGACTAAAATATATACAGATATTAATACACAGGCTGTTTAACACTTTTACTTGCTGGTGACTGTTAAACGACAACGACATGCGCTTAACACCATTCAAAATAAACAAACGAGCTGTTCACTTTCAGGCCTTTTAGCGTCCCTATGGCGTGGAAACATGGTGTAAAATAAAGCAAAAGAGGAATTGGAAAATTGAATTGTTGTTTTCAGTTTCAATGAAATGTTAATCTGATGTAATTGATATTGATGCTAGTGTATTCTTACCTGGGGATACTCCCGCTCATGTTGTTGATCATGAGATTCAGCAGCCTCAAGTGTTTGAGCTCTGCGAAGGACCTCGGAATGGGGCCTGTGATCATGTTTTGTGACAAATCAAGCGACTGCAAGCTCATAAGCTCACCCAGCTGCTGAGGAATGGGTCCTACCAGATTGTTTCTGAATAGAAACAACTTACGAAGCCTTTGGAGATTGCTCAGCTCTACTGGAATTGTGCCTGATAGGCCAGAGGATGCAATATCTAAATATTCCAGCTCGGTCATCTTCGCCAGCTCGGGTGGAATTCCGCCGGAATAAGAATTGTACCCAATCTCCATGCGTCTGAGACTCTGCAATTGTCCTAGCTCCGGAGGAATGGGCCCTGTAAGATTATTTCCAGCTAAATTCAGATAAATGAGGCTGCTTATGGAGCCATACTCGGTTGGGATGGATCCTTTGAAGAAACTTCCGGCCAAATTCAGGCTCTTGAGGCGAGGCAGCCCTGCGAATTCAGTTGGCAAGGGACCTGTGAAATTGTTGCTGTAAGCATTGAAACTCACCAGGAATTCCAGCCCTGAAACGCCTGTGGGGAATGCGCCAATAAAACCATTGTGGTTGATGTCCAGAGCCCTGAGCTTGGCTAAGCCGAAAACTGCTGCTGGAAAAGAACCAGCGAACTGGTTGTGGCTGAGATTGAGGACTGTCAGATAGTACAAGTACTGAATGTCATCTGGAATGAAGCCCGAGAGGTTCCTATGGGAGAGATCCAAACCGATCACCCTGGTCTTATTCTCGTCACACGTGACCCCGGACCAGAGACATGGAGAATCAGGGCTGCCTTGTTCTTTTCCCCAGTCTCTGAGACCTCCTGTGGCAGATTTGAGGGCAAGAAGTGCCTGCGTTTCGGCCTTTAGTGGAACAGGATATCCAGAGATGAAATTGAACTGAATATGTAGGCATAATAGAAAAAGCAAAGGAATAACCCAACACAACCTTCCCATTAGAGGACTTTAACCCAAAATAAAAATAAAAATCAGTTGGTAAGGCTCAGGGTTACCGTTCAAACACTAACTCACACCTTTATAACTCTTTGAGATTTGGACCTATAAGAATTATTTGTGATCTTAGAAAACAATTTAAATTATGGATGACCAAACTTCAATCTAGTGCATAAATGGTAGAAGAAATCACACCAATCTTATGGACAGTAAAGGTTCAATAGTACCTCAACCTTATGAACAGGAAAGGTTTAATAGTACCTTAACCTTATGGACAGTAAAAGTTCAATAGTCTCACCTCTGCATATCGGATTACAGAATTGAGCATCTACTCCAACTCAAAATTATCACTATTAGCTTTATATATAAAAAACTTTGTCATCAGGAAACAAGCGTACATAGCCAGAGTTACCCAATTGAATAACTAGAGATTACACCTAACCTTCCAAGAAATCATCTCAGCTCTGAGCAACCCATCAAGGATACCTGCTTGGACCTTAAACTAAAAATGACTTGACTGCAATCTGGTGATAAAAAGACAGAAGAAATCGAAGGAAAGCACTCAACCTCAAAGGCAGAGGAGATTGAGAAACTCGATTGATGTTGGGTTGATTATCTACTGTCCACCCTCCATCATTAGTAAGAAAAAGTCGACATAACTTCGAGGTTTATAAAGAAGGAGAGCACTTGACCTTCGGGTTGAGGAGGAAATCATCTCACTACTTAAGAAGAGCACTCGACCTTCAGGTTGAGGAGGTGATCATCTCAGTACTCTTACAAATAGTAAAAACTCAATAGTCTCAGCCTGTCTTTTTGAACAACTACCTAATTGACATTTACTTCACTCGAATCGCTCAACAGGCTTTTTACTTGTATCTTCTTACATCCATTAGAGCTTCCAGTGCACACAAGGTTACCAGAGCTGCTTGCCGAATATATAGCACAGAGACCTGACATAGAGGGTATTAAATGAAAAAGCTTCAAATAATTAATCATGTTCATTATAATTATAGCTACAGAGGCCCATGAATCAAGCATTTTTTATTTTTTCAGTCTTTACGTTAAAATAAATATTGTCAACCAATCAAACCTGCTCATTACATCATAAATTACAAAAAGTTGATTGTTGTTTTATCCTTGTTGCACATATACGTTGTCCGAGCAGATGGGATTTCAACATGAGTAAAGCAATCAAGGAAAACTGTATTCCCTGAGTGTATTACAAGCCAAGGAAGGTGAACGAAGACTTCAAAAAGGTCCAAATCAAATGCACGTATGCTTGGAATAAAGTTTACAGCTTAACTTTTGAATTTTATTTTCAACTTATGTGTGTTATTAAAATATCAGCATTGGTCCAAAGACTGGGGATAACTTGGTAAGATGTTTGCCAGGTTCTATTCTTTTGAGTATAGAGTCAAGAGATCAGGTTAAATATAATCTTCAAATAATTTTGGTGGAATAGATATTTTTAAAACTTTGATACTAAAAAAAAAAGAGTTCTATCATTTATATACTTAAATTATTTTTATTGAGCATAATAATCAAAAAATCAAATCAAGTAAAATATATTCCTAAAACTTTAATACTAAAAAAAAGGAATTCGATCATCCATATACACAATATGCTAAAAAAGCTCCAACCAGAAAAACCCATATCATCCTTACATAATCTAAAGCTAATACCACTTTCCACAAATCTAACACTTGCTTGGTACTTCATTCATTCCAGCCATACTTTTTATTATGACAGAACCATTTTTGACCAGGCCGGCCTATTCTTGTCTTTAGAAAGTTTGATTAGCAAGGACGGTTCATTCCCACGCTTTAGTTACTTTGAATGCTTCGTGTATGCTCTTTATGCCTTATCTTCGGTTTCAAACAATTTTTTATCCTTGGCTTTTAAATCTTTTGGTTTGAATATTATGTTTGATTCTTTTGAGTAAATTATACAGTTACAGATTTAATTATTTAGACTTGGATGGTAAGTAAAGAAAACTTTAGTATCTTTTCAAGTTGAAATTGTGTGCTGTCTCTTAAAATTAATTTGAAGTTCAGTATTTTCAGTTATTATCATCAAATACCGAATATTACGGCCGTCTTATCATGTAAGAGGTCAGAGCAATTTTAGTGTGAATCCATAAAAGGAGTTATCATGAGGATTGATTTTGACAATCTTAATCTTATCTTTTGTTTATATGAAATTTAAATCTTAATCTTATCTTTTGTTTATATGAAATTTAAATCTTAATCTTATCTTTTGCTTTTATGAAATTTAAGATTACATTTAAAAGAGGAAAACATTAAGATTACACTTAAAAAGAGGAAAAATAATAATTTAAAGTTCACTCATGATCAAAGTAAGATAATTGGAGTTAGAATATAATTTGGTATTGGATTCAAGCTAAATTACATGACGTGTATTTATAAATATTGTAAATAAATTTAATCAAATATAGTATAGTAAAATTATATTTAATCTTATTAATAATTTATTGTTATGTATAATGAAAGAAGAGTTTATAAGAATATATGATTTTGTGTAAATTTAGAAATAATAGTCACAATTAAATAATAGAATTAGGGGTTTTTTGGGTAAGATAATGGGAACTTAGAAAATTGTAGTGACTTAAGTACTTCGCAAAAAATGTACAATTAATGTTTTTGGTAAATTGGGTTCGTACATTGTGTTGTTCCCAAAATCCGTCACTTGTTTTTGTGGACAACATATCAACTGTTTTGGTCCTGCAGGCCAAAATGATCTCTTCCTTTTTCAAAAAATGTTCTGAGCGCTCAAGTTCTTCAATTATTCAAGCATTTTCAGTCAAGGGACTCGCAGGTTCAATAGGTTCCACAGGGTCAATAGGTGGGCTCTCACAAAGAAACAAGTTCCAAACACTTAGGCATTTCAAGGCTGGTTCAACGCCGAGGTTCAATCAAAAGACTTATCGGTGGGCTTCAAACAAATGGAATGAACCATTGAACCATTGAACCCCGCCTTCAAAAGGTTCAAAGGTTCAAGGTTCAAAGTGGTTCAAGCGACCAAGAGACCAATGACGTCCCCGCGGATGTCAAATTCAAGGTAATGAAATATCCGTTGATTTTCAAATGTGGCACGGAACCTAAGAACAAACTCAGCGACTAGCTGAAGAAGATAGCCCGAGAGCTCAGATCATGAGGAAGAGACAAAAGACAAGGAAAGAGGGAACGATGCAGAAAGACCAGGAATATCTACGCAGGAGTTATTCCAGTAGGTGGAACAGTCCACCAAGTGGACATCAGAAAGCGCGAACTTTCAAATGCACGACGTATTTTTTTGCATTAAGTAAAGGCGAATGGACAGCCGTGTAAGTGCCATAAAGAAGACCAGACGACCCATGCTTAGGAAGAGACATTTGAGATGATTCAGTATGCCAAAGTCAAGGCTGATGACCTTTTCCAGCATGGCCCTGTCACAGATATTCAAGGCATTCAATTCAGCATAGGCCGTTTTCATGAAACAAGCGCCCAAGTCTTTCTTGGAATGCTATATATTGTAATCTCCCATTTTGTATAAATGATATCTCTCTGTTATCAAAAGCAAAACTCTGCCCAAATTGAAAGGCATTCTTGAGACTTTGAGCTCAAACTGTTAATCATATTTTGTTATTTGAATGAAAAAGCAAGTGACCTTTCAGACTTTGTGTTGAAATAACTTGTGTTATTTAGGAGATTGTTCTTATGTCTATTTCCTGAATACTGTCTTGTCCATTTAATCAAATAAGCAGAACAAGTAGAAATAATTTGGAAGATGTCCTGAAGCTGATTGTGGGAGACTTTGTGCTACCATAATTGTTTTCAGTATGTGTTTTGTGTAAAAGATACTGGAGAGACTTTGAGCTCCCTTTATCCTTTGTAATCTTTTGCTCTGTTGTAGTTTTAGGTGGAGAGTTTGGGCTGCACTTAATCCTACTGTGTTACTGCATCCTAATCAGTGGGAGAAGCAATGAAAGACTTTGTGCTTTCGTGAGTTTCTTGTGGTTACAGTTACTACCCAGGAAGAATCCTGCTATTGGCTGAATATCACTTTTGAAAGAAGAGAAGTACTTTCAGTAATTACACCAAAATTATCCTCTATTTTGTGAACATCATCTCTGAAAAAAGAGAGATGGATGGTATGATTTCACCCCTGTGTGTATTTCCATATATATATATATATATATATATATATATATATAATAGTTTGTAGGAAACCTCCCCTTGCTGAGAGGAGAGATTTATCTCATTCTGGCTGTGGTCACCACATCCATTTTGTCACATAAATCTCCTTATGTTGTGGTTGAAACACCTATTTTGCCGTCAATTAGCTGGTGACAAAATATTCACCCTACAATTTTTGGTGACTCTGCTAGGGACAAGAACACATAGTTTGAAGCCTCAAGCTTCAAATTGAAGCAGTTCCAATTCTTGCCCTTTCTATTTTAAGCTCTAGTAGATTCATGGTATATAGGAAGCCAGAAAGCTAAAGGTATTGTTGACCCTGTATTCAAGTTGGTACAACAAAGTAATTTTGATATTTTTTCTCCACAACTTCACCTCCAGTGAACCAAGAGTTTTCCTCCTAAAAAAGTCAGGTCTCCATTACTAGGTAAAGTTATTTCTTCTGTTAGCAGAGCTTTATCCATACGTACCCCTCAGAGATTTGTTATCCCTCCCTTCAATAGTCACATAATGGCAGCTCAAGGCCCTTGGGATAACACTTTTGGTCCCCTGAATCTAACTCCACCTCTACATGAATTGCCTCACAGTTTAAGGAATAATTTCTCCAAGTTCTTTGGTGATGGGAGAGTTCATTCTGATGAATATATTACAGCGTTCAACATAGCCTGTGGTGTGATAGGTGTGGAGTATGAAGACGTAGCAGTCAGGCTATTTGTAAAAATATTACAAGGTGCTGATGCAGACTAGTTTTATCATCTACAGGCTCAGACTGTGACTGATTGAGACACCCTCAAAGCCAAATTTGAAGCCAGGTTCAAGCCTACAGAAGATGCACATGTCCTGTTGGCTCAGTTCACATAGATGAAGATGGAGCCTCATGAACCTATGAAAGACTTCATAGCCAAGTTCGACAAGCTGAGGAATATGATTCCTACAATTGCTCAACCAACAACTGAGAATCTCAAATATTTTTCATCAATTCTCAGCTTCCTGAAGTGAGTTTTTTGTTGAGACGGGCTGGCCACATAGACCTTGCTGCAACTTAAGATTTGGCCACTGGGGTGGAAAATGATTATATCTTGGCAGGAAAGATAAGAAGAGATCCTAACAAAAGTAAACCTTTTTCATCTTCTGAGAATTTTTCTACATGCACCACTGATCCTATGGTGCAGAAGCTGGAAAATGAGTTGCTAGCTCTTAGAAAGTAAATGGCGCAAGGGATGGCCGCTCCTCCTTCATATCGAGATATACCAAGGAAAACATTCCCCAATCAGTCATATCAAGGCAATGCTGCCAGGAATCAAGGGCAATTAAATCACCTTCCTCCCCCACTAGGGAAAATTGCCATTGAAGTAGCTCCAACCAACTCAGCAGTTGGATATCTTGAAACTGAATTTGATTTATGTTTTCAACTTGAGTTGAACCAAGAAGATAACTCTAATATCTTCACATAGGGAGAAGAAGAATTAGCTGGTGACTCCAACATTGGTTTCTTGAATTACCAGGATGAACCTAAAAGTAAAAGTGAAGCGTTTGATGGGTCATACACAATATTTACCAGGACCCAGAACTAGTTAGCTCAACAAGTTGATTAAAAAAATAGGGGAAGGATCTCAACTAGCAATTTTAATTTCCAAATAGGGGACCACTTTACCTTTCCAATCAAAGGACCTGGTGAGCAGTAAAAAAGTAAGTACTCCAAACATTCTTGCACCTTCTGCTTCAAATTCACAGACCAGTACTACCCCCCTAAAAACTAGAAGGATGAACTACCTTCCCCTGTTCCTAATTCATTTCAAACATTTGACATAATTAACCATGTTAAGAAGATCAAAATTCAAATGTCTGAGTTTGAATTTTTGTAATCCAGCCCTGAGCAGTTAGATAAGTTAGTTCAATGCGTCAAGAATAAAACCATCCCTGCAGGACAAGAAATTCTAAAAGTAACTCTTGGTCCCCCCAAGAACACATCCACCTAGAATAACCTTGTCATTACTCCTCCTGCTGCCCCTGGGAAGACATAACCATTTTATGTCTCCCTATTGATAAATAGACATCAGTTGAACAACTGCATAATTGACTCAGGCGCATCTGACAATGTCATGCCTGCCAAAGTGGCAGAATCTCTTGGTATCATGATAACCAAGACCTTTGGAAAATGTTTCTCCATAGAAAATAAATAGGTGCCACTTTTAAGACAAATCAAAGATGCCTAGTTTGCATTCGTGGCCTTTTTAGAAAAAAGAATTAAGATGACAGTCCTAGTGGCTGACGTCCCAGCTTCATACGACATTATTCTTGGGCAAAATTTTTGCAAGGATGTTGGTGGTGAGTTAAGCATGGACCTGTCTGAGGTGAGGATCCTGGTCCAAGGCATCATGCAGAGGCTGCTCCCTGAGAAAGAGTCAAAGTACATTGTCACCCAAATGTTAGCCCCTAAAGCTCAAATTCTGTTTGAGTCTTTGGGCATAGGTAACTACTTCATGTCTACAGAGGATGTTCATGTCTCATTTGATGAGAGTCCTATAGGTGAAAATCCAAAAAAATTAGATAAGACATCAGAAGAATTGATAGAGCATAATACAGATGAAAAAAGATCTTCTATCTCTAATGAAGAAAAAATTGAAAGAAGATCAATTTCTGGTGATGTCTAGATCTTAGAATTTGATGGCAGTTGTTCTTCTACTGGATCTAGAGCTAGGATTGTGCTAATATCTCTTCGAGGAGATATTTTTACTTATTTATATAAGTTATAGTTCAACAACACTAACAACACTGCCAAGTATGAATCTCTGTTACTCAAGTTGAAGGTAGCTCAAGACAAAGGCGTTAAGCTTCTTCACGTCAAAGGAGATGTTGAGATGGTGGTTTTTCAAGTGAAGAACCTATATCAAACTAAGAATGAGAGATTTCACCATTATCATAATCTAGTGTGTGACTACATTGAAAGCTTTGATACTTTCAGTATCTCTGTAGTGCCCAGAGAGTTCAATGATTGAGCTAATTCATTAGCTGTTTCTATGACCCTCATGGTTCCTCACCTTGACTTCAAAGAAAATAGGTACACTATCAAACTGGTCTTTCAACCAAGTGTGCCTAATAATGCCAGCCATTGGCAGGTATTCAATGGTGATAATCAAATCATTGCTTTTCTAGAACAGAAGGATATCTTTGAAAAACTTCATTTTGAAGGCAATGAGTCTCCACCACAAGAATCAACCCCTAGAACAAACTCATATGTAGGTGAAGAATTTTTGTAGCTAAAAGGGAATAAAATTTTTAAAGGATTGGTTTTCCTTGAGAAACTGTTTGATAAGCATGACAGGTTCATCAAATAGTAACAGATGGATTCAAGCTCCTCCCAGGAGTTTGATCAAATAAATTTAAATACTGAGGAAAATCTCAAAATCATCAACATTGGGAAGTGTTGCACTCCTGATGAGAAGCTCAAATTCATTGATCTGCTCACCAATACATAGATGTTTTGGTGTACTCCTATGATGACTTGAAGTCGCTCATGTTTGAAGAAATTTGCCATGAAATTCCTCTCAAGAGTGGTTCGTTGCCTCACAAGTAGAAATCCAGAAAATACAACCCTAAGATATCAGGTACTATTCTGTCTGAGATTCAAAAAATGTTAAAAGTTAGGGTAATAATTTTCAATCCATCATTCCACATGGATTGTGAACATAGTCCCTATAAGGAAAAAGAATGGCAAAATTTGCCTCTGCATGGATTTCAAAAATTTGAATCAATCATCTCTAAAGGATAACTACCCTCTACCCATCATGGATCAAGTCCTTCAGATGGTGATTGGTTTAGAGATGTTATCAATGTTACACAGTTTCTTAGAGTACAATCAAGTAGAAGTCGGTGAAGCAGACCAACATAAGACTACCTTCATTACACCTTGGGGCACCTTTTCATATCAAAGAATGCCTTTTGGCTTGATAAATGCTGGAGCCACTTTCTAGAGAGAAATATACCTTGCTTTCAGAGATAAAATGGGTAAATTCATTATAGTATACATTGATGACTTGACTATCTTTTCTAAGCATCGTCCTGATCATGTGCATCATCTGCAATAAGTGCTAGAATGATGTCGACAGAATGGCATTTCTCTAAATCCTAAGAATTCAATTTTTGGGGTACATAAGGGAAACTTTCTTAGACACATTCTATCTTGAGAAGACATAAATATTGACTCAAAAAGAGTCAAATCCATTCAAGAGCTTACTCTGCCCGCTAGTAAGACTGTAGTTCAGTCTTTCTTTGAAAAAGTGAATTTTCTATGAAGGTTCATTCCTGAGTTCACATCGAAGACTCACCACATTGTGAACATGATGAAGGGAAATGCCACTTTTGGCTAGAATGAAGGAGACAAATCAACATTTCAAGACATCAAGGAAGCTATCACCCATGCCCCAATTCTAGTTTGTCCAGATTACACCAAAGATTTCATAATGTATAGTTATGCTTCTGAACACACACTTTCAGCAACTCTGGTTTAACAAAAAAAAGAAGGTGTGGAATCTCCCATATCCTTCATGAGTTATACTCTCAAAGCTCATGAGCTGAAGTATTCAAACATGGAGAAGCATGCTTATGCAGTGTTAAAGACGGTAAAGCACTTCCACTTTTACATTCTAAATTCACATACTATTGCCATAGTTCCTGATACAATAGTCAAGTCCATATTAACTCAGTAGGAGTTTGGAACAAAAAGGGGCAATTAGATTGCTAAAATATAAGAGTTTGATCTAATTATTAAACCAATGAAGCTAGTGTGGGGAAGGGGTCTCTGCCAATTAATTACTGATAACATACCAGAAAAAATAGGGCATGAAGAGACAGAAGTTGAAGAAATGCCAATAGTTCGCTTTGTCACCACCATGAATGAGTGGTATTCAAATATTTCTCATTTATTTACCTATGGTGAGTGTCTTGCTCACCTATCTTGTAAAGAAAAGAGGACTGTTAAGTTAAAATCTGCCAATTTTATCTTATGAGACAATAGTCTGTATAAGAGGAACCTCGATGGGGTATTCCTCCACTACGTGGATAAAGTGCAATAGAATAAACTTTTGGAGTCCTTCCATAATTTGGCTTGTGGAGGACATTTATCTGTGCCTGTGACTACCCATAAGATTTTGTGAGTTACGTATTATTGGCCTCCTATGTTTCAAGATGCATACAAATGGGTGCGTAGATGTGAACTGTGTCAACAGTTCATTGAAAGACCCAAACTGGCTATTAACTGCATTGTCTCTCAAACCAATAGTAATTGAAGAGCCATTTTAGCAATGGGGAATTGATTTTATTAGCACTGTAAACCCATATTTGAGTGCTGGACATGATTATGTCATCACAGCCACAAACTATTTCATCAAGTGGGTGGAAGCCATTCCAGTCAAGCATGCTACTTCAGAAGTAGTATGTAATTTCCTCAAGGAAAACATCATTTCTAGGTTTGGGGTCTCAACCAAGATTGTAACAGACAATGCAGCCTATTTCTCTTCTCATGAGATTACCCAGTTCTACTTTTATTATGGGATCACCCTCTCCCATTCTTTTGATCATTTTTTGTAAGGAAATGGCCAGGGATAATTGAGCAATAAAAACTTGGTGACCATTATCATGAAGCTGGTAGATGACAATCAGAGAACTTGGCAAAAAACATTGTTTGATGCTTTATGGGTAGACAAAATTACATCCAAGAGGGTGATAGGTATGTCACCATTCCAAATTCTATATGGTCTTAATGCAGAGTTACCCATCACCCTATAATTACTAGCATTAAAGTTGGCAAAGGCAGTAGAAGATTCAAATTTTGAAAGTGCCATCGACAAGAGGATCATGTGCCTGACTGAACTTGATGAGTAGTGAATTGTGGTTGTGGA
This sequence comes from Torreya grandis, assembly GCA_037957365.1. NCBI lineage: Eukaryota > Viridiplantae > Streptophyta > Pinopsida > Cupressales > Taxaceae > Torreya > Torreya grandis. The sequence goes on along the minus strand of JARHVA010000219.1, from coordinate 882,247 downwards.
GTGAATTTCTATGCATCAAAGTCTGGTAAAAAGACTCTTCGACCTAAAAGCAAAGACTCGTGATTTTCAGATTGAAAATTAAGTTCTATTATGGGACAAGAGGAGAGAACCAAAAAGAATGCATGGGACATTTGATTCCTTATGGAGAGGTCCATTTGATATTCATCAGCTCAATGGTGAAAATAGTTTCCTATTAAAGTATCAAGATGACACGCCATTTTCTCTGCCTCACAGTGGGCAACATTTGAAGCACTTCAATCCTTGAAGTATCAGATAAATTTGGTTGTACATATGTATAATTTTTGTATAGTCTTTTAGTTTTATTTTGCATTGTTCATTTTCATTTTTTGGCACCTTTCTTTTTGGGTAGCATGACTCCATAGCCTAATGACATACATGAAGGCATTGATATTCTAGATTCTACTCCCTTCGATTGTTTTTACAATCAATAGAAGTTCTCCAACTAGAGCCAGCTATTGTTCCCAAAATCCATCACTTATTTTTGTGGACAACATATCAACTATTTTGGTCCTGCAGGCCAAAATGATCTCTTCCTTTTTTTAAAAATGTTCTGAGCGCTCAAGTTCTTCAATTATTCAGGCATTTTCAATCAAGGGACTCGCAAGTTCAACAAGTTTCACAGGTTCAACAGGTGGGCTCTCACAAAGAAACAAGTTCCAAACACTTAGGCATTTCAGGGTTGGTTCAACACTGAGGTTCAATCAAAAGACTTATCGATGGGCTTCAAACAACTGGAATAAACCATTGAACCATTGAACCCTGCCTTCAAAAGGTTTAAAGGTTCAAGGTTTAAAGTGGTTCAAGTGACCAAGAGACCAATGACATCCATTTTGTCGCATAAATCTCCTTATGTTGTGGTTGAAACACCTATTTTGCCATCAGTTAGTTGGTGACAAAATATTCACCCAACACATTGCACATTGTTTATAAAATGTAAATATGTAAAATATGATTTTATGACCTTTATAAACATGTTTAGGGATCCAAAAACTTCTCTTGCTTTCTTGAAATTCTATGCCACATCAAGGTACCTAAAAAAGGGGGATGTATTCACTAAAGTGTCTAATTGAACCTATAAAACTCATAGAGAAAGAGGAGAGAGAAAGGAAATAAGGGGTAGGGTGCAGGAACAGAGGGGGGAGGGGGGAGAAATGACAAGAGAGCTAGAAACACAAGGAAAATGGGCCAATAAGAGCATAATATGGACTAATGATCCATAAACACATAAACAACTTAGAAGAATGTAATTTTATTACTAATAACTACCCTTATACAAAGATTAGGTGTCTCCACAATGCCCTAGTTTGATGTGCATATTTGCATACATATCAAAGTAAAATAAGGTAGAGCATGGACACAAAATTATGTGCTCCTTCAGCAACTCCAATGTAATTGTAAAACCTGCAAAAAACTTGCATGTGAACAAGTGCTCAATCAATTCATAATATGCAAAAATCGAGAAAACAAAATTGAAATTGATACACTAGGTGTGGATGGAGGTTTGGTAGCCACCCTTGAATGAGTCCCAAACATCTTTGGATTTATTTGGATATACCTATGAAACATGCACGAATAAATATATGCGGATAAATTCTCATGACAATAACTTGTTGAATTCTAGAAAAGACAAGCTAGAAATGATGCACCTAGTTTTGTTAAAAAAGGTGAGGGTGCATTTGTATGAGCTCCCTGCATCTCTAAATCTATGCCAAATAAATTCTCTTGTACAAGTCCATGTCCTTGAACCTGTGTTAAATCCTGAATACATCTCACAATGGGAACAAATGCCATGTGTTGGGTACATGTTAGAAAAATAAGAAAGTAATTTCCCTCATTTAAAAGAGCAATAATAGTACATAATGCCCCCATTCTTGTAGTCAGAAAATACAAATGGGTGGAACTTATGCCTCCATTTTGAGATGTGAGGTGAACCTATGAAACACATCTCAAAAGAAATGATTATGTGCATTGAATGTGTAAAATAGGCAATAAATTTATTTATGTGTAACATAGTAAGATATCATTTTGGCATCATGTATGTTGTGAGTTAATTTCCTCACACATGATTGTGATGTAAGTTATATGAGCACATGTAATATGCCCCACATTGGAAAAATATAAGAAACATATGCATGGGGTAGTATGCCCCTCATGGAAAAAATGTAATAAGTAAATCACAAAGGTAACATGCCCTAATAAAACTAATGCAACAATAGATATATCAATTTCAAATATAAGTACATGTTATGAACTCGTGATATCTCTTCTCTTTACTTTGTTAGTATAGTAGTTTCTATAGATGCATATGCTTTGTAAGTCATCCCATGAGCATTTTGTTTTTTCCCACATTCATTAGAAGTAGTAGTTGCTTATATTAGAATTCATATATAAGTAAGTGTTGAGGTCAATGAAGGCATCCACAAAATTATTGTATTGAGTTTTCCCCCTCAAAGTGGCATGCGATCAATTCAATCTTTTCAAGTGTTTTGTCAGATTTAATTCGTGCTACTAATTCTTATTATTTTGTAAATTTTTATTAATTGTTGCAAGAGGATCCTCTCATCTGGTATCAGAGTGCTTTTCAATTTTTTTTTTCTTTAAAAATTCTTAACTCTATTTTGCTGCATACTTCATTTCATAAAATATTAACTTTGTTCTACTGCATAACTCATTAAGTAATTTTTTGTAATCTATTTCAGATTAGGGTAAAAACCTGACTGCATAACTATCGAAAATGCTTGGGCAAAATCCTTAAAAATCATTTTGAGGAGTACCACATGAACCCTAAAGTAGTTGACCCATTGAAAGGATTTGCTAGCAAAATATGTAACGGGGTCTTCCCGATTGAGTAGTTCCCATCTATGAGAAAAACCAAGAGCTATCACTTAGAGGTAAATCTATGGCCATTTTTTTTTGGAGAGCAGTACTCACTTAGATGACATTGGTGGCCAAAGTGATATTTTTAAAACCCTTAGGCCACCATTGAAACTTGGGGCCCATCTCTACCAGTTTCAAAATATTTCTAGCAAACTCAAAAAAATCAATTGGTAGAGTATCTGTAGACTATCAGAGGACTTACAAGTAGATATTTGATAGAAACTAGAATCCACAAACCATCTGTAGAGTATTAGTAGACTCTCAAAGGACTTACCACCAAACAAAAAATAGAAAAGAGAAACCAAAATCCACAAACCATCTGAAAAGTATTTTTTTTCATATTTTTGCAATCTCTCTCCATCTGTAGCCCCATTGATCCTCAAACTTTGTCAAAACACCTAAAATTTCATTCCCTATATTTTATTCCTTGAGGTCCCATAACCTGATTCCAGTCCTAATTCTTGTAAATCTCAATTTTCCCATTTTTTTAGGTTTTGCCATAACTTCTATTTTTGTCTGTTTGCCTCAAAAATTTTCCATAGTGTTCATTGTTTGTTTCTACTCCTTTGTCCCTCTTTGATAAATTTTCTAGTTTTTTTGTTTTCACTCTTAAAATTACCCTCACCTTCGTCAATCATACTTCCACTGCAAAAAAATATTGAAATCCCCTTTACCCTTTCCATTTTTGCCCAAATTCAAAACTTTCTTTACTAAACGTGTCTTAATTCTAGTTTTCCTATCCATTACAAAAAAAAAATCTGTTATTCAGGTCATGGGAGTAGCCCGAACAAGAGAAAAAATATGGAGGATGAAATTTCCGCCCTCAAGACCCACATCAAAGATCTTGATGAAAAAATTCTCGACCTTAATTTTTCAACATACCACCATGAACAACAGATGACATTTAGAGTCTTCTCTAAACATTGGGTTTTATTCTTTCAAAAATTATCATAGGTTGAAGCTTAATTTTATTTGATTCAATGGTGTAGATCCAACTAGATATATCTATCAAGTAGAACACTATTTTAGTATGCATAATACTTTTGATGCCAACAAGGCCCCGATTGCATCCTTTCACTTAGAACTTGAAGCCCTTCAATGGTATCATTGGTACATTAAGAGTCATGATGAACCTATATGGACTGATTTTTGTACCCTCATTTTTTAATGGTTTAGCCCTACTACTTTTGATAACTTCACTTGAGCACTCACTAAACTTCATCAAACTGGAACCATGAGAAAATATCAAATACAATTTGAAAAATTGACCAATCACATAGAGAGATTGTCTGATGAATTTTTCAAGATTTGCTTTGACAGTGGACTAAAGGATGCGATTCGATTTGAGGTCAAAATGTTCCAGCCCAACATGATGATGAAAGCCTTAGGGTTGGCTAAGTTGGTAGAGGAAAAGATCATAGCTCAATAGTGATTCAAATCCAATTTTACTCCATTCAAAAATACAGCTCCATAATGATCTTAAATAATGTTAGCCCCTAGAACCACTCTTATCAAGCATTTGACTGAAGAAGAGATGCAAGCCCATAGATAAAAAGGACTATGTTATAATTATGATGATAAATTCACTTGAGAACATCAATATGTCGAGAAAAATTTCTACCTATTAGATGTGGACTCTCCACCTAAAACTAAAGATTGGGAAGATGTTTAGGATATAACAGATGATCTAAAAGAAGCTCAGCCAATTATAGAACCTGCTTCTTAGGAAGACTAACCAGAGATCTCTCTCCATGCCTTACCCCATAAACCATGTGGGTCAGGGGTTACTTTAATACGCTCTCTCTCACAACACTCATTGATTCAGGTATCACTCATAACTTCATTGACCTCCAGATCCCCAAACAGGCTAATTAATTTATCCATCCTTGCTCCAACTTTGAATTCATGATTGCCAATGGGAACACATTACCTTACAAAGGGAAGTGTCATAGTATGTGTATCTCTATTGGAGATTATAACTTGCACTCCAACATGTTTGCCTTACCCTTAGGTAGATGTGATGTTGTTTTAGGAGCCTAGTGGTTATGCACACTTGGACCCATCTTATGGGATTTTGTTGAACTTTGGATGCGATTTTTAGATAATGAGAAAAAACACACATTAAAAGGATTATTACTAGAATCTCTCAACATCATAAGTTCACATCACATAGAAGAATTTACATGGTGTCATTTCCTAGCTCCATTCCATTCAAATGCAACCCTCAACAATCTCCACTACTCCTGATCTACAAACCATTTTATAGAGGTATGCATGTGTCTTTACTGAATCAGTGGGATTTCTAGCTTCACGACCAGAGGACCACCATATTTAGATCCTTTCTAGAAGTGTTCCTCCAAACATCAAGCCTTATTTCTACCCATTTTAGCAAAATATTGATATCGAGATGCTCAATCAAGACTTACTAAATCAAGGCATTATTCGCCTTAGTACCGGCCCATATTCTTCCCCAGTTCTCCTTATCCAAAAAAAGATGGGTTATGTTATCTTTGCATTGATTTCCATGCACTTAATCACCTCATAATAAAGGATAAGTTTTTTATCCCTATTATTGATGAGCTTCATGGCACTCATTTTTTCTCCAAGTTAGATCTTCACTTTGGATATCACCAGATCTACCTTCATGAGGATAATATCCCTAAGATAAATTTTCACACATATGATGGCCACTATGAGTTTTTGGTCATGTCCTTTGGCCTCACTAATGCTCCTTCAATGTTTTAGGCATTTATGAATAAAATATTCTAGCCCAACCTATAAAAATTCATTCTAGTCTTCTTTGATGATATCCTCATCTATAGTAAAACATGGTCTGAACTTCTCCAACATCTAGAGCTTGCACTAAAACTTCTCTCTGACTATCATCTTTATGTAAAATAGTCTAAATACACTTTTGGCCAGGTCGAAGTGGAGTATCTCAGGAATATTTTTTTTTTCCAAGGTGTTCAAGTGGATCTTGAAAAAATAGTTGCCATGACAAATTGGCCTCATCCTTAAACACTCAAGAGCATCCATAGTTTTTTAGGGCTAACTAAATACTATCACAAGTTTGTTAAGGATTAAGGGAAGATTGTAGCTCCACTGATAGCTATGTTTAAAAAGGATGCTTTTACTTAGACACAAGCTATTGAATGTATATTTGAAGAATTGAAACAAGCTATGTGTGCTACACATGTTGTAGTTATGCCAGATTTTGTCAAGACCTTCACTAAAAAGATTGATTGTTGTGGCAATGGACTTGGTGTTATTATCTTCCAAGAAGGATGCCCTATTGCATTCACCAGGAAAGCCCTTTATGGAAAGAATTTAGTGCTCTCTACTTATGAGAAGAAAATGATGGCTATTTTGCATGTAGTATAGAAGTGGTGGCCATACCTACTGGAGAATATTTTTTACATAAAAAATGATCACTAGAGTCTGAAATATTTTTTAGAAAAATGGAGTTCTACCCCATCACAATAAAAATGGGTTAGTAAACTCATGAGTTATGACTATGAGATCACTTATAAGAAGGGTAAGGACAATATTGTGGTTGATGCTCTATCTCACATATTTGTGGACGAAGCTTCCCTTTTAGCCATTTATATGCTTTTATTGAATTGTTTTGACAATGTATAATAGGGGTATGCCTATGACTCCTCATTATATTAACTCATTCAACAATTGGCCACTAACCCCTTAATTATACCACATTAATCTTGGGATGGTGCTTCTCTGTAATACAAGGTCATTTGATGCTTCCCCAAAGCATAGATATTTAGTAGGTTGTCTTCTATGAACTCCATGTTTCTCCAATCATAGGGCACTCAAGGTTTCTCAAAACTTATGAGCAGGCATGATGCAACTTCTTTTGGAAGGGAATGAAAAAGATAATTCAACATATGCTGGTTGAATGCGATACCTGCGAACACAACAAGGGTGAAACAACACTCATCCTTAGGTTGCTTGAACCCTTGCCCATCCCTACTAGGATTTGGATAGATATTTATATATTTTTTTATTGAGAGGCTCTATAAATTTGGAGGCCAAATGGTGATCTTGGTTGTGGTTGATCACCTCTCTAGATATAATCATTTTTGTGCCCTCAGCCATCCTTATACGACCTCCATAGTCACACAAATTTTTATGGACCATATTTTTCATCTTCATGAAATTCCTTCATCTATTGTCTCAGATCATGATGTAACCTTCACCGACCATTTTTGGATAGAACTATTTCAATGCAATGGTACCCAACTGAAAATGAGTTTTGGGTATCATCTATTATGCAAACTTATTACCTAGTTAATTTGTAGATTCTTAAATTTGATTAACATTAATTATCAACCTAGGGTGCGTATGTTTTTCAAGGATGTCAACACTATATATGCATTATTTATTCTTAGATTAGCTTACTTCATTAGTTGTAGTACAATGAACTTATGTTGAATTCACCAGATAGTTATAGGATGAAACTATTATAATAGAAATACATAAATGCAAAAATAATTCACACTTATGAATCACAAATGCATTATAATTTATATAATCAAACTAATAATTAAATAAACTTACAAAACACACTTAAACTAAAGAGGGTTAGGATCTTCACTGCAACTCCTTCTGAGGGAGCCCTTCCTCGTTTATAACTAAGTTCCAATACTTCTCCGAGAGACTTGTAAAAGCTTCTTATAGAATCAACCTTCTCATTACTAAGATATATAGAAATTAAAGATTGCTACAAAGGATTACAATATTTAGAATACAATGACTTCTAAAATTCTACTACTCTTATTATCTATTTAACAACTAATCTAATCAAGGTTCTACCATTTAATACATAAGATAATTTATTAGATTTAATCAAAAACACTAAACTAAGGAAAGTACAAATACTTTAGGAACTTCCCCAGTCAACCTTCAGGTGGTTAATAACTAAAGTTACTTGTTTTAAGCTTGATTATATTAAGGATAATGTATACTATTTTGTTGTTTTACTTCTTTTTGTATCCTTTCCATTGTCCTTGACTTTCTCATTTTTGGTAGCACATCCAAGATTATTTGCATGTGGGGAGTCCATACAAAAGCTATGGAGGATCCTCTTCAATCATCTACTCAATTCCTAAGACAACTGGATGTGCCCTTAAGATCTGATCACAACAATAGTTATGTTCTGCATAGTGGTTACGGGCTACCTGTAGGTGAAAGCCTGTAGTTGCTATAGACAACCTGTATGTGGAAGCCAGTAGTTACTATGAGCAACCTATAGGTAGAAGCCAATAATTTATATGGGAAACCTATAGGTGGATCCAATAGTTATTGTAGGCAACTTATAGGTGGAAACCAACAGTGGCTATAGGTAATCATAGGTGGAAGCTAACAGTTGCTGTGGGCTTCTCTATAAGTGTTATGTCCAAACAATATTCTTGTAGCCTTATGTTACCCTTCAAATATTTATTAAATAAAGTTATACAAGTATAATATAATCAAAGAAAAAACATCATTAATTTATAACATCACACACACACACACACACACACACACACACACACACACACACACACACACACACACACACACACACACACACACACACACATCAATGCACATATAAAATCATAAATTCATTCATTCATTTACACGAATCATGGATGGTTATGAGGATTTACATATAAAAATATATATACCAGGTATGGATGAGACTATAAAATAAAGCAATTAGTGGCCTCATCACAACCCCCTACTTAACTTCTTGCTTGAATTTGAACAAGCATTAGCTATATTTTGAAACCAATTTTTTTTTGAAATTTAGGGGCTTAGTGTAACCCATCCCTTCAAAGATATAGAAACCTTTAGCATCATCAATGTTCTTCCATCTTTTCTTCTCTACCTCTTTATTAGTCGGGACCTCTCCCTCCCAATCATGAATTGAAAACCAAAACATAGGTGGTTGAAACATCAACCCTAACCATTTTATCCTTCTCCTCTTGATAAGCTCAATATACATGTATACCCTGTGTATGGCCTCCCTAAGGTTTTAAGGGGAACAAGGTTTCTTTTTTTTTAAAGCATCAGAGAGTTCTGCCCATCTGTGAGAAAAAAAACATTTCCATCTCCCTCCATAAGACTCAAGTAGTGATTTTGAACCTCTACTTATTTCCTTATGACCCATGCTTGTGGAGTACTTGAGTTCATGAAGGAGATCCATTCTTTTATTACAGGTAATTCACCCCTAATCATAAGGGTAGCTACTTTTTCTTTTTCCTGATACTCTTCCACCTATTTCCTTCTTCCTATTTCATTAAAGACATGAAGTAAATGCATTCAATTAGACATCCCCCAAGTATATATTTGAATTCTAATTTGTATCATGGGGTAAAACATACTGATGTATTTAAAACTCACTTAACTATGCTTGGAGATCAGGGCCAGCATGTCTATAGACTTCAAATAAATATTTAGGGTCATAAACCATATAGGAATGATCATTATAGATCCTATCATATCTGAATTTAAGACATATTTATTTTAAGTAGACATCATATACCCTAGAAGGTGATCTGCACTACATTAATAATTTAGTAATTTCATGTATTTTAGTAATCTTTTCTTTCAAATAATTGATCTTGATTTCAGTCTTTTTCAGGCTTTCTTTAAGTCATCTTGTTGATCTCTTGATTCAACATATACCTTAAATATCTATACCAACTCCTTGTGGTAGGTTTCATCATCACTAAATTTTTCTTTAAGAAAATTCAAGAGGTCATCAATTTCTACTGGTGTGGTAGCTGAAAGATCCACATCAATTACTTATTTTGTTGTAGGTGTTTTTGTAGTGGGTAATGGAGGAGAAAATCTATTATAAAAAGGTACCAAAGCTAGGGCATTATCTTTTACAAGTGCCTTTGAGGGTAAATTACTGCTATTTGTGAGTAAGGTAGATGAAGTTGTCGTAGGCTCCTCTAAAAAAGTTTTTGTAGGTTCCTCTAATAACCTTTCTTTTTTCATAGATGGTTCTATAAATTCTACTTCCCTCAGAAGTTTTTTTAGGCCTCTCTTACCTTTCAACTTTGTTATCTCATTTTTCAGCCTATATATTTCTTTCATGGCTTTTTCCAAGGTTTGGAAATCTTGATCATGAGGAACTACCTCTTGTTATGATTCTTCTTCCATAGTAGTTTTTTCAATCAATTCTTCTTCTTCTATACGTTGATATGTTATTCTCAGCTCTTCTTCTATGTACCCAATTTATTTGAGGAGATCCATGTCTTCCTTAGTGAATCTGGGTGGCTTAGGTAACTATACTTCTTCCTTGGTAGATTCTTCTTTAGTAGACCATTTTGTAATCTCGAACCCATAAAAGGTCTTTTGAATCCTAGGCTCTTTTTTTCCTTTTCATCCTCACTGATGTCTATGGGTGAGGAGGCTAGAGTTGTATTCTATTTATTAATTCTCTGAGATATTCTAGGAAGAGGTCTCCTTATTGATACATGGGGTTTCTTTTCTTCAGTTTTCTTCTACTTTTTAAGAGGGATGGTTGTTGGAATCTATTCTTCATGTGTAGCAGTTGATGGAAGAGCTTCCTCTTGCCTTGAAGGAGCCATGGTGGAAGAATCAATCCTTGGTGAGGAGATAATTAGAATAGTGGGATAAGTAATATTCTACCCAATTTATGTGGGTGGATTTTCCTCCTCTATGTTAGGAGGTAAGACTAGTTTCCTTCTCCTTCTTCTGCTCGTAGCAGTTTTAGATGAACTTTCAGTAGCTACAGGTTGTCTAGTAGCACTAGTGTTTATAGTACCTTCTTATGTAGTCTATTTGGCCTACACTTTAGGAGATTCCCCCTCATTATTTCCCTTTTCTTGTTGAGGTTCACCATTCCCTAGGGTTAAAAATTTTTCCCAACTGAGGTCAGGTCTAATAGTGTTTATTCTATGTTTAGCTATCAACTATATCAGGTAATGATGAGATAAGGCTTTCTAAACTCCCTTATGGTATTCTTTGGACACCTTTTTTAGAATGTTCCATAAGTGTTTTGGAACATTAATGGTTTTATCATGCCTTCAGTGATTCAAAAATTTAAACTGGAGAGTATAAATCAAAGAGTACCTTCCTTCACAGGTCATATATATGATGATGTATGAGGCTACTTCCCTCCAGGCTTTAGGTAGGCTAAGTCTCTCCACACCACCTTTTTTCATTTCTAATCTTTCATCTCCCTAATAGAACTGCTTCCTGACTTCTTGATCATTAGGTTTGTCTTGCCAATTTTCTCCTATACTTGGTAGCCCAGTTATCTGGCTTACCAGTTCTTTAATGACTAAAAATATAATGCCATGTACAGTAGTTTACTCTCCTATAAATTATCATACAAATACCCTAGCAAGCGGTTTTGATAAATGCTATAATTTATCAAAATAAGTGGTCCATCCAACTCTATTGAATACAACCCAACTGGCTATGTCTCCTTGAAGTTACCTATGATTTGTGGGTTCTTATCTCACAACTAACCCTCCCATTTTGGATAGGTTTAGCTTTTTGATGACCCTTTCAACTGATAATTGTCAACACATTCAGTTTGGATTCTAGAGTTCTATCTATAACAAAGTAAGGTTTTTCAATAATGGTAGTTTGTGGTTACAGGTTGCAGGTAATGGAGTGCTTTGACTTTGCTTGAATAGGTTGTACTCATAAGTGAAAATAATAAAAGTGATTATTTTCCCTATTGATTTTATGGTATCATCATGAGCATTCAATACACATGTATGGACTATCTTTGAGTGCATGGAATTAATTACCCACAACATTCTCCCCCTCCCACATGAGGTGTCACTTGTCCCCAAGTGATGTGGAATGAGTAGGACAGAAAGAGAGAGGATGGGGTCATGATGATGGTATGAGTGTGAGTGAAGACAAGATTTAATGAATGACTTGTTAATGATTCAATATGATTTTAAATATAATACATGCTATATTAAGAATAAAAAACTCTTTTTTATGACCAAAAAATATGATGTACCTTTTTAACGATTTGCCTAGGGTTACGTAGAGGATTTACATGTGAGTGTTTGCATACAAGTGGTTACCAAAATGCAATGATTTTTGAGTATTTATAACTTGACTTAAGTGGGCCCCTTGAGTAATGATGAGATCACAAGATGTTAGCCTTCCATGATGCCTTCAACAACCTGCATGTAATCATGATAGCCTGCATGGAACTAAAGTACATGCCTTATAGTTGGATGAGAGATTATTGTCTTCTTACCACAAGGTGGTCACTATGGATATTTGTGTTATCTAAGTTAGGTGATGCATGAACATGTAAGAGAGTAGGTAAGGGTGTTGTTGTTGTGTGATATTCCTCTGCATGAGTTTGTTGATGATTTATCTTTGTGCTATGTTACTCCACATGGATTCTATGCCTAGTGAATTTTTCTTTTAGAAACTGGTAAGGTTTTCAAAGTTGGGACTTGTGCTGTAAAAAATCCTAGATCTCATTATGTGATAGAGTGAAATAATCTCCATGAAATGACTAAAAGCTGAAAGTGGTTCATGTGTGTCCTTATAGTAATAAATTTTGCTCTGTAACACTTCAAATGGAGATTGGAAGTGTATGCCTTGGTTTTGGCTCTTACCTTGTTATTTAGGGGTATGCCTGAGTAACATTTTATCTAATCCTCCTTTATCTTTTTTGGTGTCTTCTATGAATTTCTCAAAATCTCATAGTCAAAACCATAGCTTAGAGTTTGTGAAGAACTAACTTGTGTACACTTAGAGAGGTATTAAGATGTACCTACAACAACCATAGGTGGTGCCTGTAGTAACTACAAATTTGTGCCCAATTATGGGGAAGGTGTCCATAACGGCTAGAGAATATCCCATAACAACTGAAGGAATACCTTCATTAATAAAGGTACTTATAGCAATGGTGAGGGAGGTGCCTACAACAACTACAAAATAGCCCATGGTAAGTGGAGGAAGATGAACAATTTTGCTGAGATTGATTATTTATTTTATATTTTGGTTTTTACCCATAAATAACTGGCAAGCTAATTTTATATTTAGGCCCATTTTATAGTTTTAGACAGCCAACAAGCTGGTTTTCTACATAGAAAATACCAATAGACTAGTTTTCTACCTAGAAACTGCCAACAATGCTAAAAAAAGGTTTTCATTGTTGGGTTTTTTTAACTCTAACTGCTGCCTGTAGTAGAATGTTTATTCTAGGTCCTTTCCAAATCAATTACGAGGCTGACTGGTCAAGGACCATTTAAAGGTCTCATCTTTCATGCCAAAGGAGGGCCAAGATGTCCTCCTCTCCTTCATCTATGTGCTGGCATATGTGCTTGGTAAACTCTTCTTGAGTGAGTGGATTTTTGTACAAATTTAGTCTATGGCCATTGATCAGTCGATAAAATCTTACCAGATCAATGGTTTGGAGTTTCACTATTCCATTGTCATAAATATGCTCAATCTCAAATAGACCAAGTCATCTAGTCTAGAGTTTGCCCTTGTGATTCTTGTATTTTGAATTAAAAATAAGGGTGCAATATCTGACATTAAATTTATTGGTCTTAATGTATATGTCATGCCATCCAATCCACTGCTACTATAAAAGTTCAATGTTCTACAATGCCTACTATCTATATTCATCTAAGACATTCAGTTGCATAAGCCTTTCTTGTTGTGTTTCAGATATATCCATCTCAAGTTCTGGTGATATCCATAAGGTCTTGTGCTCAAAGTCAATTATCAAGATAGGTTTCTTCTCATAGATCAACTCATATGGGGTGATTCCTGTAGTGGTCTTCCATGTGATTTTGTAAGCCCAAATAGCTTCAAGAAGTATAGCCTCCCAATCCTTATGGGACATACTAACAGTCTTGGTCAAAACATTTTATAGCTCCATGTTGGTGACTTCCACCTATCCATTTGATTATAGATGATATGAAGTTGATTTCTTATGCCTAATCTCATATTGTTAGACCACCACAGTAATTAAACAAGTAGTGAATTGGGGTCCTTGATCAGTGACTATTTCTCATGGCACACCATATCTTGTGAATATTTCTTCATAGAGGAAGGCTGTCACCTTCTCATCCCTAGAATGTGTTAGAGACTTTATTTCCATCCATTTAGTGACATAGTCAATACATACAAAGATGTACTTTTTGTTGTTGGATTTTAGATCAAAAGATTCTAAAAAATCTAGGCCCCATTTTTAAAATGGTTCAAGCACCATTAGAGGATGCAAAGGCATCTCATCTGAATGTATGGGTCTCCCCATACACTAATATCTATCACAATTATTAGTATACATTATTACATCTTTATGGATTGAGGGCCAATAATATCTTGTATTCAAGATTTTTACCATTGTATGCTTGGCTGTAAAGTGCCCTCCATAGGGTTTATCATGGTAAGCTTTGAGAATATTTGAAACTTCATCTTTTCTGAGACATTTTTTGATGATGGAGTTAGGCCCAATATAGAAAAGGAATCCATACAACCATGAATACTGGCCACTCTTTTGAATCAAAGCTCTTTTTGGTTTAGGGAAAAAGTGCTGTAGAAGTAACCTTGTTACAAGGTAGTTAACAATATCAGCATACCAAGGTGTGGTAAGGGTGAGGGAGAATAGGTGCTGATATGGAAATGAGTTATCCACTATAATACCTTCTTGAGGGGATTGTAGTTGTGATAAGAAGTCAGCCATGACATTGTCCTTACCAAGTTTATCTAAAATAGTTAGATCAAATTATTGTAATAAGAGCAACCATCTTATCACTCTATCTGGGATAATTGGTTTATTCATAAGGTACCTAATGGCTACATGATCTATATAAACAAATAATTGATACCCTATTATGTAGTAATGGAAATTGTTGATAGCATAGACTACTGCTAAAAACTCTTTTTATAGTGACCATGTAATTTAATTATACTACATGTAGGTTTTTACCTACAACATATATAACATAGTTGAGTGTTTCCTATTTTTGGCCTAACACAATTTCTAGGGTAGTATCTAAATCATCTATGTGAATATGGAAGGGAAGCTTCCAATCAAGACCATGCAAAATAGGGGCGATGGTCAATAATTCCTTCAATTATTTGAAGGCTGTATTACAGGTAGGATTCCATTTGAATTGAACATCTTTAGTTAGGAGAGTGAACAATGGTGCTTCTACTTTGTTAAAATTATTGATAAATCTCCTATAGTAACCAACATGTCTTAAAAAACTCTTGACATCTTTCTATTTTTGAGGAATAGGTAGGTTTTTTATGATGCTAATTTTTGTAGGGTCAACATTAATTCCTTCAACAGATACATGGTGACCTAAGATAATGCCTTATATCTTAATAATGTATAATTTATTATGACTAAAAGATAAATGGTGCCCCTGACAACATTGTAACACTTTATCCAAGTTATTCAGGCACTCATCAAATGTTTCTCCATAAACAGTGAAGTCATCCATATAGATTTCTACACATTCATTAGCCATATCTACAAAGATACTCAGGACATACCTCTAGAATATTACAAGAGTGTTACACTATTAGATGAATATTTTGTCACTAGCTAATTGAGGGAAAAATAGTTGTTTCAACCACATCATAGGGAGATTGATCGACCAAAACGTGCATGCTTACCACATCAAAATGGGACAAATCTCTCCTCTAATCAAGGGGAGGTTCCCTATAACTATAAAGTACTATATACTATAAATATAATCTAAAAATAACACTCAAGGTAGGATAACACCATCCATCTCTCTTTTTTCAGAGATGATGTTCACAAACATAGGAGAATTCTTGGGTGATTACTGGAGGTACTTCTCTTCTTTCAGAAGTAATACTCAGTCAACAGCCAAATTCCTTCTTGGGTAGTAAAAGTAATTGGACACAGTAACACAGTAGGATGAAGTGTAGCACAAAGTTTCCACCTCAACTGCCAAAGAGTGAAATATATGAAGGATAATGGGGGCACAAAATCATCCCAAGATCCTTTACATAGATACAAAAAACAACACACTAAAGACCATTGTGGCAGCGCAAAGTCTCTTCACAGTTGGCTTCAAGACACCTTCCTAATTACTTCCACTAGTTCTGATTGTTAAATTAAATGGACAAGAATGCTTCTAGGAAATAGACATAAGAACAATTTCCTAAATAACACAAACTATTCTAGCACAAAGTCTGAAAGGTCATTTGTTTTCTCATTTAAATAAAGTAATATGATTAATAATTTGAGCTCAAAGTCTCAGGAAATGCCTTGCAATTTAGGTAGAGTTTTGCTTCTATAATAGAGAGATCTCCTTTGCATAAAATAAGAGATTATAATATATAACACTCCAAGAAAGACTTGGGCACTTTGTTTCATTGAATGGCCCATGCTGCATTCAATGCATTGAATACATTTTTAGTTCTGTGAAGGGCCCATGCTAGAACAGGGAATCGGCCTTAACTATGGTGTGTCAATTAATCTCAAATGTCTCTTTTTGAAGTATGGGCCACCTGGTCCTCTTTTTGATATGTACACAACTATCCATTTTGACTTTACTCGATGGAGAAAAATAGGTCACATCCTTGAGTGTCTGTGCTCTAATATCTACTTGGTGGACTATTCCACCTATTGGAATAACTTTCCTATAGATATTTTTGGTCCTTCCCTCTTGTTCCCTCTTTTTTAACAATTTTGTCTCTTCTTCGTGATCTGAGCTCTCAGGCTATCTCTTCCCTTTCTGCTGGATCTTTTGGCTTCTTCTTTAGATGGTTGCTGAGTTTATTCTCAGGTCTATGCCACATTTGAACATCAACAGTTATTTCATTACTTATGAATTTGATGTCTATGGGGATGTCACTAGTCTCTGGGCACTTGAACCACTTTGAACCTTGAACCTTTGAACCATTTGAAGTGCATCGATTCAATGGTTTAATAATTTAGGCAATTCAATCGACTCTTTGGTTCAATTAGCTCTTTGTGAAGGGCTGCATTCAATTTATTTTCCTCTTTGGTTGAACCATTTATTCAAACTTGTTTTTGGAATCTTTCACTTCTTTCCTTCACTCGAAGCTTCCTTTCAAACTTTGAACTCTTTGAACCGGTTGAACTGTTTGAAGCCTTTGGTCTTGGTTGAACCTTTGAACCACGTTGAACTTTTAGGCTTTTTGGATCTTTCTCTTTCAATTTTGAATTTTTTAAACCTTTGAGAACCATTTGAACCATTTTAGTTTAAGGTTCAATGGTTCAATCTTCACTCTTTGAAGCCTTCTTTTCTTTAAGTCCGCTGAAGTCTTTGAACTTTCTAGATCTGAAGTGCTTAACTCCTTTCAAACCTTTGAACCACTTGAACTTTGAACTTTTGAAAGTTAAAAGTTCAATGGTTCATTCCACTTGTTTGAAGTCTGTTGATGGACCTTTGATTGAGCCTCAGCACTGAACTTGTCTTGAAATTGCCTGTGTTGGAACTTCTTTTTGAGAAAGCCTGTTTGTTAAACCTACGAGTTCTTTAGCTGAGAAGACTTGAATAATTAAATAACTTGAGTACTCAAAACATTTTTTGAAAAGGGAAGAGATAATTTTGGCCTACAAGACCAAAATAGCTGATATGTTGTCCCCAAAAATAAGTGATAGATTTTAGAAACAATAGCTGGCTCTAGTTAGGGAACTTCTATCGATTGCCAAAGTAATTGAAGGGAGTAGAAACCAAAATCTTCAGTGCCTTCATATATGCCATTGGGATATGGAGTCGTGCTAGCCAAAAAATAAAGGCACAAAAAAAATAAAACAAAATGAACAACACAAAACAAAACTAAAGACTATACAGATATGTACAATTGATGTCATCTGATACTTCAAGGATTGAAGTGCTTCAGATGCTGCCCACTGTGAGGTAGTGAAAAGGGTGTGCCATCTTGATAATTCAATAGGAAACTATTTTCACCATTGAGCTGATGAATAGCAAATGGGCTTCTCCATAAGGAATCAAATTTCCCATGCATTCCCTTTGGTTCTCTTCTTTTGTCCCATAACAAAACTTGATCTCCAATCTAGAAATCATGGACCCTTGCTTTCTTATCGAAGAGCCTCTTTAATAGACTTTGATGAGAAGCAATTTAGTCTACCACCATAGTTTAATACTCATCAAGTTCATTCAGGCACATGATCCTCTTATCGATGGCATTTTCAAAAGTTGAATCTTCTACTGCCCTTGCCAACTTCAATGCTAGTAATTCCAAGGTGATTGGTATCTCTGCATTGAGACCATATAGAAGTTGTAAAGGTGACATACCTATCACCCTCTTGGAAATAATTCTATCTACCCATAAAGCATCAAATAATTCTTTGTGTCAAGTTCTTTGATTGTCATTTACTAGCTTCCTGATGATGGTGACCAACTTCTTGTTGCTCAATTTTGCCTGGCCATTTCCTTGCAAAAAATAGTCAGAAGAGTGGGAGAGGGTAATCCCATAATAAAATAAGAATTGAGTAATCTAATGGGAAGTGAAATAGGTTGCATTATCAGTCACAATCTTGGTTGGGACCCCAAACCTAGAAATGATGTTCTCCTTAAGGAAATTGCATACTACTTCTAAAGTGGCATGCTTGGTTAGAATGGCCTCCACCCACTTGGTGAAGTAATATATGGCTATGAGGACATAATCATGTCCAGCACTCGAAGATGGGTTTACAGTGCCAATGAAATCAATTCCCCATTGCTGAAATGGCTCTTCTATTACTACTAGCTTGAGAGGTAACACAACCAATTTAGGTCTTCCAATGAACTGTTAACATAGTTCATATTTATGCACCCATTTGTATGCATCTTAAAATAGGGTAGGCCAATAATACCTAGCTCATAGAATTTTATGGGTAGTTATAGGTGCAGAAAAATGTCTTCCACAAGTCAAATTGTGGAAAGATTCTAGAAGTTTATTCTGCTACACTTTATCCATGTAGCGAAGGAATACCCCATCAAGGTTCCTCTTATACAACCCGTTGTCCCACAGGACAAAGTTGGCAACTTTCAACTTGACAATCCTCTTTTTTTTATGAGACAGGTGAGTAAGACACTCACCATAGGTAAGGAAATGAGTGATATGCAAATACCAATCATTCGTAGTGGTGACAAAGAGAACTGTTGGTGTGTCTCCCACTTCTATTTCTTCATGCCCTATTTTTTTTAGTATGTCATCAGCAATTAATTTGAAGAGACCCCTTCCCTACACCAACTTAATTAGTTTGATAACTAGATCAAACTCCTAGATTTTAATAATCTAATTACCCCTTTTTTATTCCAAACTCCTATTGAGTTAATATGGACTTGACTATTACATCAAGAACTAGGGCAACAACGTGTGAATTTAGAATGTAAAAGCAAAAATGCTTTCCTACCTTTACCATTACATAATCATGCTTCTCCATGTTTGAGTATTTTAGCTCATGAGATTTGAGGGGACAACTCATGAAGGATATGGGAGATTTCACACCTTCTTTGTTTTGCTGAACCAAAATTGCTAAAAGTGTGTGTTTATAAGCATAACTGTACATTATGAAGCCTTTGGTGTAATCTAGACAAACCAAAATTGAGGCATGGGAAATAGCTATCTTGATGTCTTGAAATGCTGATTCACCTTTTTTAGTCTAGCTGAAAGTGGCCTTT
This sequence comes from Torreya grandis, assembly GCA_037957365.1. Taxonomy (NCBI): domain Eukaryota; kingdom Viridiplantae; phylum Streptophyta; class Pinopsida; order Cupressales; family Taxaceae; genus Torreya; species Torreya grandis. Next base: position 862,679 of record JARHVA010000219.1, on the reverse strand, counting down.
CCCTTCATCATGTCCATAATGTGGCAAGTCTTCTTTGTGAACTCAGGGATGAACCTTCATAGAAAATTTACCTTTCCAAAGAAAGAGTGAATTGTAGTCTTACTAGTGGGCATAGTAAGCTCTTGGATGGATTTTCATCTTTTTGAGTCAATCTTTATGCCTTCTTGGGATGCAATATGTCCAAGAAGTTTCCCTTTTATAACCCCAAAAATCAACTTCTTGGGATTTAGAGAAATACCATTCTATCGACATCATTCTAGCACTTGTTGCAAATGTTGTAGGTGATCAGGATGATGCTTGGAAAATATTATTAAATCATCAAAGTTTACCACAATGAACTTACCCATTTCATCTTTGAAAGCAAGGTCCATTGCTCTTTGAAAAGTGGCACCAACATTTATCAAGCCAAATGGCATTCTTCGATATGCAAAGGTGCAACAAGGCATGGTGAAGGTAGTCTTATGTTGGTCTGCTTCACCAACTTCCACTTGATTATACCTTGAAAAATTGTCTAACATTAATAACATCTCTAAACTAGTCACTCTCTGAAGGAATTGATCCATGATGGGTAGAGGATAATTATCCTTTAAGGAGGATTGATTCAAATTCCTAAAACCCACATAGGGGCAAATTTTGCCATTCTTTTTTCTCATAAAAACTATGTTTTCAATCATGTGGAATGATGGATTGGGAAAATTATTATAACTTTCAGAATTTTTTGTATTTCAGATAGAATAGTACCTGATATCATTGGATTATACTACCAGGATTTCTACTTGTAAGGCACCGAATCACTCTTGAGAAGAATTTCATGGCAAATTTCTTCAGGTCTGAGTGACTTTAGATCATCATAAGAGTACACTAGAACATCTATATAATGGTGACGTAGGGAAGTAAATGTGAGCTTCTCCTCAGGAGTGCAACACTTCCCAATGTTGATGATCTTGAGATTTTCCTTTGTATTCAAATTTATTTGATCAAACTCCTGAGAGGCACTTGAATCCATTTGTTATTGTTTGATGAACCTGTCATGTTTATCAAATAGTTTCTCAAGAGAAACCAATATTTTAGGAATTTTATTTCTTTTAAGCTGCAAGAATTCTTCACCTGCACTTGAGTTTGTTCCAGGTACTGATTCCTGTGATAGGGGCTTGCTACCTTTAAAATAAAGCTATTTAAAGTTGTCTTTTTATTTTAGAAAGGCAATGATTTGATTGTCACCATTGAACACTTGCCAATGATTGGCATTATCAAGCACACTTGGTTGAAAGACCAGTTCGATAGTGTACCTATCTCCTTTAAAATCTAGGTGAGGAATCGTGAAGGTAACATAAATAGCTAATGTATCAACTCGATCATTGAACTCTCTAGATATTGTAGAGATACTAAAAGCATCAAAGCTTTCAATTTGATCCCAAACCAGATTGTGATAATGGTGTAACCTCTCTTTTTTGGTTTGATACAAGTTTCTCACTTGGCAAACCACCGATTCAACATCTCCTTTGGCATGAAGAAGCTTAACGCCTCTATCATGAGCAGCCTTGAAACTGAGTAGTAGAGATTCATATTCAACAGTGTTGTTGGTGTTAATGAACTACAAATTGTAAGCATAAGGAAAAATATCTCCTTGCAGAGATATTAAAATAATCTCAGCTCTAGAACTGGTAAAAGAGCAGCTACCATCAAATTCTAGAATCTATACGCCATAAAAAACTACTCCTTTCTCAGATTTTCCTTCATTTGGAGGGAAGAGTCCTTCTGCACCTATGCTATGCTTTGTTAATTCTTCTATTGTCTCATCTGAATTAATTCTTGGATCACCACGTATAGGACTTTGATCTACTAAAACATGAACATCCTCTTTGGTCAATAAGTAATTATCCACCCTTGAAGACTCAACAAAATTTGAGCTTTAGGGGCTGTTGTTTGGGTGATGATGTACTTCAACTCCTTTTTAGGGAGCAACCTCTGCATGATGCCCTTGATAGGGATCCTTACCTCAGATAGGTCCATACTTACTTCTCCATCAACATCTTTGCAAAATATTTGACCAAGAAGGATGCTGTAAGGGGTTAGGACGTCAGCCACCAGGACTAACATCTTAATTCTTTTTTGTGAAAAGGCCACAAATGCAAATTGGACATCTTTGATTTATCCTAGCAAAGGGAATTATTTGTTTTCTATGGAGAAGCATGTCCCAAATGTCTTGGTCAGTGTGAGACTAAGAGATTTTGCCACTTTGGCAGGCATGACATTGTCAGATGCACTTGAGTCGATAATGTAATTATTCAGTTGATGACCATTTATCAATAGGGAGACATAAAATCATTTCTTCTTCTCAGGAGTAGCAGGAGGAGTAATGACAAGGTTATTCTGGGTGGATGTGGGAGTCACCTTTGGAATAGATGGTCTTGTAGGGATAGTTTTATTCTTTACACATTGAACCAACTTATCCAACTGCTCAGGGTTGGATTGTAGGAATTTAAATTCAGACATTTGAATTTTGGTTTTCTTGACATGGTCAATTATATCAATTTTTTGAAATAAATTAGGAATAGAGGAAGGTAGTTCATCCTTCTAGTTTTTAGGAGGGGTGGTACTGGTCTGCAAATTTAAAGTAAAAGATGAAGGAAAACTTGATGTACTTACCTTTTTAGCGATCGCCAGGTTCTTTAATTGAAAAGGCAGAGTGGTTCCCTACTTAGAAATTGAAATTGTTGGTTGAGATCACTCCTCTATTTCTTCCTTATCAGCTTACTGGGTTGATTGGTTCTAGAACTGGGTGAATACAACATATGATCTATTAAATGCTTCACCTTTACTTTTGGGTTCATCTTGGTAATTCAGGAAACCAATGTTGGACTTGTCAGCTAATTCATCTTGGTCTTCCACAAAGAGATCAACACCATCTTCTTGGTTCAACTTATATTGGAAAGAAAAATTTGATTCTATTTCAAGGTATCTAACTATCGAGTTGGCTGGAACTGCGTCAATAGCAAGTTTCCCTTGAGGGGGAGGAAGATGATTTGGCTACCCTTGATTCTTAGTAGTGTTACCTTGGTATGACTGATTGGGGAATGTCCTCCTTGGTATATCTCGGTATGAAAAAGGAGCAAACATCCCTTACACCATTTAATTTTTGAGAGCTAGCAACTTATTTGCTAGCTTTTGCATCATTAGATCAGTGGTGCTTGTAGATAAATATTCAAAGGATGAAGAAGATTTACCTCTATTAGGATCTCTCCTTATCTTCCCTGCCAAGATGAGATCATCTTCCACCTCAGTAGCCAAATCTTGTGCTACAACAAGGTCTATGTTGCCATCACATCTTAGTAAAAAACTCACTTTAGGTAGCTGAGAGTTGATGAAGAAGCATTTGAGATTCTCAACTATTGGCTGAGCAATTATAGGAATCTTGTTCCTCATCTTATCAAACTTAGATATGAAATCTATCATTGATTTATGAGGCTCCTTCTTCATTTGTGTGAGCTGAGCTAGCAAGGCATATGCATATTCTATAGGCTTAAACTTGGCTTCAAATTTGGCTTTGAGAGTGTTCCAGTCAGTCATTGACTGAGCCTGTAGATGGTAGAACCAATCTGCAGTAGCACTAGTAATGTTTCTATGAATAGCCTAACTGCTACGTCTTCATACTCCAAACCTATCATGCCACAAGATATGATGAAGGCTATAATATGTTCATCAAGATGGACTCTCCCATCACCAAAGAATTTGGAGAAATTCTTCCTTGAACTGCTTGGTAGCTCATGTAAAGGTGGAGTTAAATTGAATGGGCCAAAAGAGTTACCCAAGGGTCCTTGAGCTGCCATTATATGACTATGGAAAGGGGGATAACAAATTTTGGTGGGGTGTGTATGGAAAAAGCTCTACTGGTAGAGGAAAAAGAAGCTCTACCTTGTATTGGTGACCAGGTGTTGGTAGGAGGAAGACTCCTAGTTTGTTGAAGGTGAGGTTGTGGAGGAAAAAAATCAAAATTGCTCTACTACACCAATTCAAAAATAGGGTCAACAACACCTTGATATTTTTAGCTTCTTGTATAGCATGGAGCTGCCAGATTGTAAAATAAAAATGGAAAAGAACTAGCCCTACTTCAGCTTGGAGCTTGAGGCTCCAAATTGCTCATTCTTCCCTAGCGGAGTTACCAAAAACTATTGGCATGGATCTATCAAAGTACACAATAGCAATGAAATGTTCAATCCCTAAAATCTTTGGTTTCATAGATTAGAGTATATAATGGAAATGGATAAGGATATGGAGACAGAAAAGAAATAGAACAACTCGTTCGATCCCCAGTAGAGCCACCAAAAAACTATTGGGTGAATATTTTGTCACCAGCTAATTGAGAGAAAAATAGGTGTTTTAACCACAATATAGGGAGATTAATCAGCCAAAACATGCAGGTTTACCACATCAAAATGGGACAAATCTCTCCTCTCATCAAGGGGAGGTTCCCTATAACTATAAGGTACTATATACTATAAATATAAGCTAAAAATAATAGTCAGGGTAGGATAATACCATCCATCTCTCTTTTTTTGGAGATGATGTTCACATACATAAGAGAATTCTTAGGTGATTGCTAGAGGTACTTCTCTTCTTTAAAAAATAATACTCAGTCAATAGCCAGATTCCTTCTTGGGTAGTAAAAGTAACTAGATGTAGTAACACAACAGGTTGAAGTGTAGCACAAAGTCTCCACCTCAACTGCCAAAGAGTGAAATATATGAAGGACAATGGGGGCACAAATTCATCCCAAGATCCTTTACATAGATATAGAAAACAACACACTAAAGACCATTATGGCAACACAAAGTCTCTCTACAGTCAGCTTCAGGACACCTTCCTAATTACTTCCACTAGTTCTTCTTGTTAAATTAAATAGACAAGAATGCTTCTAGGAAATAGACATATGGACAATTTCTTAAATAACACAAGCTATTCTAGCACAAAGTTTGAAAGGTCACTTATTTTCTTATTCAAATAAAGAAATATGATTAACAATCTGAGCTCAAAGTCTTAGGAAATGCCTTTCAATTTGGGTAGTGTTTTGCTTCTATAATAGTGAGATCTCCTTTGCATAAAATAAGAGATTACAATATATATCACTCCAAAAAATACTTGGGTGCTTTGTTTCATGGAATGGCCCATGCTACATTTAATGCCTTGAATACATTTTTAGTTCTGTGAAAGGGCCATGCTAGAACATGGCATCGACCTTAACTGTGGCATGTCAATTCATCTCAAATGTATCTTTTTGAAGTATGGGCCACTTGGTCTCCTTCCTGATATGTGTGCAACTGTCCATTTCACCTTTACTTGATGGAGAAAAACATGCCACGTCTTTGAGTGTCTGTGCTCTAGTGTCTACTTGGTGGATTGTTCCACCTACTGGAATAACTTTCCTACAGATATTTCTGGTCCTTCCCTCTTTTTCTCTCTTTTCCTAATGCATTTTGTCTCTTCCTCATGATTTGAGCTCTTGAGATATCTCTTCCCTTTCTATTGGCTCTTTAGGCTTCTTCTTCAGCTGGTCGCTAAGTTTGTTCTCAGGTTCGTGCCACATTTGAACATCAATGGTTATTTCATTACTTTTGAATTTGACTTCCATGGGAACATCACTAGTCTCTAGGCACTTGAACCACTATGAACCTTGAACCTTTGAACCATTTGAAGTGCATCAGTTTAATGGTTCAATAGTTCAGGTGGTGCAATCAGCTCTTTAGTTCAATCAACTCTTTGTGAAGGGCTGCATTTGCTTTCTTTTCCTCTTTGGTTGAACCATTTCTTTGAATTTGTTTCTGGAATCTTTCGATTCCTTCCTTCACTCAAAGCTTCCTTTTGAACTTTGAACTCTTTGAACTGGTTGAACTCTTTGAAGCCTTTGGTCTTGGTTGAACCTTTGAACCACATTGAACTTTTAGGGTTTCTAGATCTTTCTCTTTCCTATTTGAATTTGTTGAAACTTTGAACCTTTGAACCAGTTGAACCATTTCAGTTCAAGGTTCAATAGTTCTATGGTTCAACGGTTCAATCTTCACTCTTTGAAGCCTTCTTTTCTTTAAGTCTGCCAAAGTCATTAAACCTTTGAACTCATCGAAGTCTTTGAACTTTCTATATCCATTGAAGCACTTAACTCCTTTTGAACCTTTGAACCATTTAAACTTTGAACTTTTGAAAGTTCAAGGTTCAATGGTTCATCCCACTTGTTTAAATCCTGCTGATGGACCTTTGATTGAACCTCGAAACTAAACCCATCTTGAAATTGCCTAAGTGTTGAACTTCTTTATGAGAAAGCCTGCTTATTAAACCTGTGAGTTCTTTAGTTGAGAAGAATTGAATAATTGAAGAACTTGAGTACTCAGAACATTTTTTGAAAAGGGAAGAGATCATTTTGGCTTATAGGACCAAAATAGTTGATAAGTTGTCCCTAAAAATAAGTGACGGATTTTGGGAACAACATACTCAACCTAAAAGGTAATACAACACAAACATAAGTACCCCATGGATAAGTGAAGGTGGTCCTCTTCTAGTCTTCAGGAGTAATTCTAATTTAGTTGTAACCACTAAAGCCATCCAAAAAGGCAAATATTTATTTCCTACTAGTGTATCCAACACCTGATCAATAAAGGATAGAGAAAAGTGATCCTTTCTAGTTATTATATTAAGTTCCTTTTAATCTATGCATACATGCCACTTTACATTTTTATTTGGTACAATTACTAGTGATGAAACTCATTCACTATCTGATATGGGATATATAAACCTAACAATCAAGAGTTTTTGCAATTCCATTTTGACTATTTCTCTAAGAGCTAGATTCATCCTACATTGTGGCTATCTGATTGGTTGACACTCTTATTTGATATAGATATGATATATGCATGTTTCTGGGTTGATTCCTTACATATCCTCATAATACCATGCAAAAGTGCATTAGTTTTCATGCAATGTACTGACTAGGCACTTTTCTTTATTTGAATCCAACTTGCTATTAATAAGCAATGTTTTTTCTGGAGAGATTTAAATTTACTATGAGAGTGTTTTCATCATTTCTATATTGCTAATGGGTTTGGTTTGGTTTTAGATATGAGGTAGTATCTAATGTAATATTTAGTGTACAGATGCATCAAAATTATCTTCTTTCCAGAGGCTAGAAAATGGGCACTCAACACCTTATAGGAGGTTGAGATCTATGAAATGAGTTTGGTAATTATTCTAGAGAACATTGGAGAGAATTGTATCTTCTTCTTTATTAGCCAAGGTGCATGCATGGTCAATGGTGAATACAAGAATCTAAAATGGATGGTCTTCCTCATCTTCTTCAACCCATAATATATACTTTAGTGCCAAGGTTGGTTGTGCTGGAGGATAGAGGACCAATTTATTAGTGTGGTTGCCATTTGATATCAACATGTTACCTAATTTGAATCTGATGAAGGCATAAACTATGGTAAGTCAAGGTCATCCTAAGATAAGAGGGTATCCACCCAAATTAGACTTTGGTTGTAGCAAAATGAAATTTATAGGATACTCCCAAGAATCTATAGTAATAACAAGATCTTCAATTACTCCTTTTGATTGGACTATAGACCTGTCAACCATTTGTAGTATTGTAGATGTGGGATGAATATTATTCAAATAAATTTTATTCATAGTTTTAGTTGTCATTACATTTATTTCAACCCCCAAGTCTATCAATGTATTGGACAACTCCTGGTCATGGGTCTTGACTGTTACTACTGGGCATCCTAGATTTGAATATTTCTTTGGTAGGGTGTTTCCTAGCATAATATCTATTAGTTGGCTAATCATATGTACTATATTGGGATCCTTCTTCCTTCCAAGTTTACATAAACATAAATCTCTAGTAGCTTTGGAATATATGGGCACATCTTTGATGGCCTAGAAGAGAGGAATTTTAACACATAGATTCTTGAGTTGTCTCATGAAATCAAATTCAGGCTCAGTTGCATAGCGTTGAAGGCTAAGACATTCTATAAATGGTGGGACTATTTTATCAACAAATTTATTTATTGGTTTAGAGAGTTCTTGTGGTGGTGAAGGTGGATTAACATGATCTTCTAGAGTTTTTTTGATCTAACTCTATTCTTATGGGTGGGGCTGGGGGTGGTATAAATGTCTTTGAACGTAGGTGAACTTCATGGATGTTTACCACATATGATGGGTACTGAATAGGTTCAATACTAGATGTCAATTGCACCAACTTATTTGTAATATTATGCATGGGTTGGGTAGAGAGCTAGTTAGGCTTGGTTGTATCTTGTGTATTAGACATAAGAGCAAAAGATTGTTGTTGCTATTATGGAGGGAATCCTCCTTGATGGTTTACCTAAAGTTGATTAGGTCTCTAGCATTGTTGTCATTGGTTTGTGAAGGGTGGGCATTGGGGTGGTTACTGAGCTTGTATCCAAGGTGGGGATAGATTTTTTGAAGGCTGCTAGGAGGTGGTTGGGTAGCTTGTCTAAGGTGGCTACTAGCTAGAATTATGAGGTGGGATGTTCATCCATGGACTAGTCTAATTAGGAGTAGTATTTGCAAATTGTGAATTAAAGGAGGTAAAATTTGCAAAAGGTGGATTTTATCCCATACCTAGATAAGATGGTCATTGAACCCATGTAATTTTTTGTGCAACATAGAAAACTTGGTCACAATCTCCTCCTACAATGTGTATCTCTACTGTTTCTATTTCTTCAGCTATGATATTAACTACTTTAGCCCAAACCTCATAACACCTACACTCTGTCTTCTTCCTCTTATAATCTAGATAATAGATCGTCAAATCTTGATGCAAGGCTACTTGATTTTGCCTTGAGTGTAGGCTATCTAGTTGGGTGGCTAAGTGACTAATGCTATCCTATTTCATGTCTTGTAATAGGCTACTAACTTCAAATTTTGATAGGCCACTTAAAATTACCAATGGAAGCTTGTTACCCTTGGCTTTGTTTATGACAGATTTGGAATAATTCTTGCTTAACTCCTTGATGTCTATGAATGACAGGTGGGACATATCTCTCCCACTCATTAGGTTTAAGGCTTCTAGACAATCTTCTCTTAATCCTTTTAGGAAGATGAGTTTTAGAGGCTTTTTTCCTAATGCACTTTGCTTGAATTTTTGTACACTAAACATGAACCGTTCAATGTAGTCTTCCAAAAATTTGTCCCCTTCTTGAGTCATCTTGAAGATGTCATTTATTTTATAATTTATTCTTCATCCATATTCTTGATACTTGGTCAAAAATTTCTTTTTCATGTCCTCCCAAGTGTGGACTGAATTGCTACCCAGTCCCATGAACTAGCGAAGTGCTAAGAATTTAAGGGTGGATAGAAAAAGTTTCAATTTCTATGCATCCTACCTGTAGTCATAGCTTCTATAGAGGATATCAAATTCAAATAAAAATGTGTTCAGATCTTTTGATAATTTAGTTTTGAAATTGGGCAAGGTTGAGGGTGGGATATTTTTAATTTGTGTTATGCCTATTGCATCTGGAATAAGAAATTCAAAATTAACTATGTTTGGAGCCCTGTTGTCATCCAAAAAGTATCCTTCTCCATTTATGATGGATTTTCTTGTGATATGGATTCTGAAGGTACTCAGAGTCATGTCTTTAAATTTTATATCAGTCCCTTTATCAACATGATAGTAAACATTTATCTACTGATCCACAGTCTTTTTACCAGATGACAAGTCTGAAGACTCTCCTGAACTTTCTTTGATTTTCTCAAAAAAGCCTTTTTGGAATGTTGTTCTTATGTTACTCTCTAAAGTGTCTGGTTCATGTAGTTCTTCTCCTTCATTTCTTCTTACCAACTCAACTAATACTTTCTTTGCTTCTATTTCCTTTTTCAAACCCAATAGTACTTCTTCTGCAAGTTACTTCCTTTGGTTTGTAATGTTTCCTTCTTTAAGAGACCTTTGGTTTATGGTATATTTTTCAAAAAGATTCTTAGTTACTACAGGTACTTGTGGTTCTTTCTCAATAACAACTCATGGCTTGTTTGGTAGGAATCTCTCTTGAAATTATTTCTCTCTGCATAAACATTGAGCCACTCTTTTAGCTATCCTATTCCTTCCTGCATAGGGTTAGTGTTTTACTTTCATGTGTCCCAAGGGGTTGTTCAAAATAATCAAAAAATAAAATGTAGAGAAATTAAGGAAACGTGGAAATCAAAATGACTGAAATTAAAATTTTATTTTTAGAAAGTAGTAAAGTTATCTACTAAAAGTGAGAAAATTATTTTAGAAAGCAAGAAATGAAATCAAGAAAATTACTCTAGAAAGCAAGAAAATTACTCTAAAAAACAAGAACATTACTCTAGAAAATAGAAAATGAAAGGCACAATTTGAAAAAAGTAAATCACTCTTATAGGAAAGTAAATTAAAAAATATTAACTAAGTAAATCATAAGATTTCAAAGAGGCATTTAAAGTTATGAACCATCAACATTTAGGAACTTAGACATCTAGCATAAGACACCATAGTGCCCTTAATCAACTAGGTAAGATAGTGCATCCAAAATTTTATACACCATCAACATCTAAAAACTTAGACATCTAACATAAGACATCGTAGTTCCCTCACTCAACTTGCTTGGTCGGGTGGGACAGTACATTAATCAACCTTAAAAAGTAATAATTGAATTAAAAACAATAATTGACACCCTCCCTGACAATGATGCTAAAATGTTGTGCAAACTTATTACCTAGTTAATTATTAAATTCTTGAATCTGATTAACATTAATTATCATCCCAGGGTATATATGTTTTTCAAGGATGTCAGTACTATATATGCATTATTGATTCATAGATTAGCTTACTTCACTAGTTTTAGTACAATGAACTTATGCTTAATTCACTAGATAGTGATACTATGAAACTTTTATAATATAAATACAAAAAATACTTCACACCTATGAATCACATTTTATCTAATCAAACTAATAATTAAATTAACTTACACAACACACTTAAACTAAAGAGGGTCAAGATCTTTACTACAAATCCTTTCGAGGGGGCCTTTCCTTACTTAGAACTGAGTTTTAATCCTTCTCGGAGAGACTTGCAAAAGCTTCTTACAGAATCAACCTTCTCATTACTCAAATATGTAACAATTAAATATTGTTACAAAATATTATAATATTCAAGATGCAATGACTTCTATAGTTCTACTTATTTGTTATTATCTATTCAACAACTAATCTAATCTAGATTCTACCATTAAATATAGAACACAATTTATTAGCTTTAACCAAAAACACTAAACTAGGGAAATTAAAAATACTTTAGGAACTACCCTAGTCAATATTTAGGTTGTTAGTAACTGAAGTTACTTATTTTAAGCCTGATTAGGTTAAGGACAATGTATAATATTTTGTTGTTTTACTTCTTTTTGTCTTCTTTCTATTGTCTTTGTCTTTATCATCTTTGGCAGCACATCTAGGATTACTTGCATGTGGGGAGTCCATACAACAACTATAGAGGATCCTCTTCAATCATTCACTCAATTCCTAAGATAGATGGATGTGCCCTTAAGATTTGATCACAACAATAGTTATGTTTTGTATAGTGGCTATGGGCTACCCATAATTGAAAGCCTATAGTTGCTGTAGGCAACCTAAAGTTGCTACAGAAAACTTAAAATTACTTCAAGAAACCTATAGGTGGAAGCTAATAGTTTCTTTAGGCAACCTGTAGGTGGAAGCCAATAGTTTCTATGGGCAACCTGTAGGTGGAAGCCAATAGTTACTATGAGTAACCTATAGGTGAAAAATAATAGTGGCTATGGGAAACTTGTAGGTAGAAGCTAATAGTTGTTACAAGATTCTCTATAAGTGTTGTGCCCAAACAAGATTCCTGTAGCCTTATGTTACCCTTGAAATGTTTGTTAAATAAAGTTACACAAGTATAATCTAATCAAATAAAAATAATCATTAATTTATAACATAACATTATATATATATATCAATGCATACATAAAATCATAAATTCATTCATTCATTTGCATGAGTCATGGATGGTTATGGGGATTTACATAGAAAAAGATATATACTAGGTATGGATGAGGTTATAAAATAAATTAATTGGTGGCCTCATCATCATCCATAAATGGATGGTCAGACTGATATTGTCAACAAATTCTTGAAAACTTTCCTTTGTTTCTTCACCTTAGAACAATAACATCAGTGGGCAACGTGGTTCCCTCTCACCGAATGGTGGTATAATGCCTCCTACCACACTTCAATGAAAATGACTCCATAAAAGCAGTCTATGGTCAAGCACCACTAGTGATTCTTATTTACACCCCTAATAGTTCATTAGTTCAAGTGGTCAACATGATTCTCCAAACCTAAGATCATATTCTCAGTACCTTGTAGGACAATTTTCATGTCACAAAATTGAATGGAACAATGGGCAGATTAACACCATTATGAGTGCACTTTTCAATTATATGATATGGTTTTTCTTCACCTATAACCTTACAAGCAATCCTCCCTAAAAATCAAAGGGAATTATAAGCTATCTCCCTAGTTATATGGGCCCTATACATTTCTTTAGAAGATTGAGTTGGTTGTTTATAAGTTGGAGCTCCCACCTTTTTTTTGAGTTCACCCAGTATTTCATGTCTCTTGTCTAAAGAAAATTCTTGAGACAAACATCAAAGTGCAGACTATTTTACTAGAAATTGATAATGAAATATCCATTCTTTTTAAGCCAAAGACAATCTTGGATAGGCACATATGCCAACTTCACTCCCACTCCATCACCAAGGTTTTAATTTAGTGACACAGAATGCAACTAGAGGATGCAACATGGGAACCATTATTTTAGATTCAAAACCAATTCCCACATCTTAAACTTTAAGGATGTAACTTTTTCTAAGAGGGAGGGGATGTTAAGAATCTGTGATATCTCTTCTCTTTACTTTGTTAATATAGTAGTTGCTATGGATGAATATGCTTTGTAAGTCATCCCATGAGCATTTTGTTTTATCCCACACTCATGGAATGTACTAGTTGCTTATATTAAAATTCATATAAAAGTGTTGAGGCCAATTAAGGCTTCCAAAAAATTATTGTATTGAGCTTTCTCAAAGGAGGTTTGCCCCTCGAAGTGGCCTATGTTCAATTTAATATTTTCAAGTGTTCTGTCAGATTTAATTTGTGCTGCTAATTCCTATTATTTTGTGCATTTTTATTAATTGTTTTAGGAGGATCCTCTTGTTAGAAAAATAAGAAAGTAATTTCCCTTATTTAGAAGAGAAATAATAGTACATAATGCCCCAATTCTTGTAGTCAAGAAATACAAATGGGTGGAACATATGCTTCCATTTTGAGATGTGAGATGAACCTATGAAGCACATATCTCAAAAGAAATGATTATGTTCATTGAACGTGTAAAATACGTAATACATTTATTAATGTATAACATAAATTTTGGCATCATGTATAACATGAGTTAATTTCCTCACACATTATTGTGATGTAAGCTGTATGATCACATGTAATATGCCCTACATTGGAAAAATATAAGAAATGTAAGCATGGGGTAGTATGCCCCTCATGGAAAAAATGTAATAAGTAAATCACAAAGGTAACATGCACCAATAAAAGTAGTGCAAAAATAGATATATCAATTTCAAACATTAGTACAAGTCTTGTGTAGACACATTTTCTGCCGCAATCCATGTCTATAATGGACTTCAGATTGATTTCTATAAAATCATGCAAAGTAAGCTTAGAAGTCGCTAACTTGCCCAATTTTATTTGTGCATGGGATATAACTACCAAGAATCATGTCGAGGAATCATTATTTAGGGTATTAACCTATATACAATAATAACTTATCTTGGATTCAACCCCATTCAAATTGAGACCTAGTAAATTAACAAATTGGCATTTTGATCTATTAATACAAAACACTAAAACAATTATTAAATGCCAAAAACCCTAAGAAGGATTAATTAAAAAACAAATTCAATTAGTTAATGAAGTAAAAATTCCAAATTCAATTAGGGAATTACATTTTTAATAAAAGGAAAATTTTATTAAAGATGAGGTCAAAGTCAAAGGAATTAATAATATATTTTATAAATGCCTAAAATTTAAAGAAAATATAAGTCACACCTCACAAATATCTTCTATGAGTTGTTAAGACTCATAAATATCTTCTATGAGTTTTCAAGCCTTATAAATATCTTCTATACATTGTCAAGACTTCATAATTGCTTTGACCCAACCCAGGATTAATCTAAACTTGACCAATGTTAATCTAGACACAACCAAGGTTAAAACTAAACCTAATTGTGCTTGAGTTAGAGTTAGTTTTAGAAGGTATAAATACAAGTGTCATTTCCCTTATCTCAACAAGCTCTCAAACCAACGTTATAATGTTAGATTGATTAAGGAAAAGCTTCACCAAGCCAAGCCAAGCCTCAAATGGTCTTAAAGAAATGTTACCCAAATGGAAATTGCATTTATGAAGGTCTCTATTGCCCATAAGTTGAGCATGAACATCTTCTATGTCAATGAATGAGCACTAGTTTGATAAGGGAGGTAACATAGTCTTGTATTTTATCTTCTATTTGTAATTTTATTCATTACATTAAGCTCACCCTAGTACTTAGATAATGGTAGTTTAGTTTCTATTATATTATTTAATTTGAATTCTCTTTTGATTTCACCAACAAAAAAATAATGAAATATGGTTCTTTGGATTCCTAATGATACATAATGGCATGTCAGTGGGATCACGCACTCCACATTGACCAAATGAGTGACATGGAACCTTTGAAATCCTTAAAAATATCACTCAAAACTTCATGTTTTTAGTTTTGACTTAATTTTCCATCATTTTATTTAGTTTCTAATTGACAACTTTGCCTTGTTAAATGATGACTTCACCTATTTTGTCCTATATTTTATGATTGTTCATTTTTCAAAAAATGATGACTTTGCATTGATGACTTCATACAAAATAATGGCATAGACTTCTATGTAATTAGTGACATCAACCTACTAAATCATCCTCTTTGAAATCAACAACTTCAATGATAGAAAATGGTGGCTTTGCTCCACCATTTCAAGGACTTCATGTAAATTTTCTCATGAATTTAACAACTTCACTATGTTTTTAGACATAAATGGTGACTTTGCCTAACCTAATTAGTGACTTCACACCTGATAAGTAGAAACTTTTCTAGATACTATTTATTTGTCTATTCTAGTTCCATAGGAAAACATGGACTTTGCTATGTTCATAAAATAACAACTTCGATCTGTTTGAAAATTAGTAACTTCACTATGTGTACAAAAAACACCTTGAGGGCTTGAAATTCAAGGTTTCTTGTTGGATACATCTTTTTCATAAACACAAGTGAACCCCTTAACATTTTTTTTGTAGGAAACTAAGTCAAGAAAAGGAGGTTTAAAAACTTCATAATTTCATTCACACTTATGTTTTGGTGCTTAAAATTTACCTAACAAATTTACTTTTTGTCTTTCAAGGTTATAAGTGTAAACAACAAAGCCAAGGGGAAAATTTCAATTTACATGTTGTTTAGTGCTTTAAAATGAACATCAACCCTAGATTAGTACTCTTAAGACCTTTTGATTTTTGTTTGTTCATTCTTGCAAAGGTAATTAGTTTCTAATTTTTATATTAATTTATTTTTGGCAAAATGAACTTTGTATGTATGATCTCCCCTCATCACCTTTAGGGAACTCAGGTGATAAAAAACTCCTTATTTCTTGCTTTGTTTGGTTGATTCTAAAAAGGAATAAAAATTGTGTATTCTCTCTCTAAGCTCTGAGTGACCCAGGAATAACCCTATAGTTCTTCCAATTTTTAATTTATTTCTTTTTATGCATTGGTTTTTGGGCATGAGTTCATGGCCTAATCACAAGTTCTTTAAATGTTCATTGACTTAGGGTTGCATCTCTCAACATTGTTCTAACCTTGATCCATAGTGGGGATATAAATTGGACACATGATACTAGAATTGAATAGTGATTGAGTGGTTAACCTGCTAATTATAATGAAAAACTAGATCGGTTCATGATAAACATCAAAATTCACTAATCACTACATGATTAGTTTTTCTCTCATTTTTTTTGCTTTTCTTAATTTTTTTGAAAAGAAAGAAACAAGGAATAGGGTGTGTAGAAAAACCTGTTGAATGTGCATGCATTGGATCCAAGTGATTATGGAGAGCTCCTCTTTGGATTGGAAGGGTGACCTAAAAATAAGAAAACACTAAAAGAAACTTGTTTATTAGACAAGTAGATGGGTGGATTCCCTAGTGTGAGCTAGATCCTAGAAGCAAAAGCTTTCTAGGAGGCTATCAATCCACTTGATTTTAAACACTTAAGTGGTAAAGATAAAATAAATATATTTGCCTCATATGAATGTAAAACTGAAATAAAATACAATAAATAACAACAAATTAATCAAGAAAGCGAAATGTTTTTCTTAGATGGCTAAAATAAAGCAATAAGTTTAAATATATTGAATGCTAAAAATTAGCTAAAATAAAGTTGTGGTTTTTGGTTTGGATTGGTTTGATAAAGGTCAAAAGAGTGATTTGGTTAGGGTTGGGAAGGGGTTGAGATGGTGAAGGGTAATGTATTTAAGAAAACAAGAGGGATAAATTTTCAAAAGAGGGCCAAGAAGGAAAAGGGGGAAAATGGTCAAATTGAGGCAAAGAAGGCAAAGGGGCAAATGGTTAAAATGAGGCCAAGAAGGCAAAAGGGTAAATGGTGATCAAGAAGACAAAGGGGATATGGATAAGAGGATAAAATGACAAGAAGGTGATGAAGAATCAAGTGAAAGAAGAAATCAAAAGGGAAAGGAATACATAAATTAAGATAACTAAACAATAATATTACATCAATGCTTGAAGATGCCTGTTGATGAAGATTGGCTTGGAGATGTCAATGATGATTGAATGTTGATGAAGCTTGAAGCAATTTCTGAAAAGCTTTATTGCTTTGATATTTTATCTTCTAAGATGATGATGACCTCAAAGATGATGATGAAATCCAAGATGATGATGACCTCCAATATTGGCTGTGTAAAAAATAAAAAAACTAAGAATAGGGTGTGTAGAAAAACCAAGGTCAATTAAGCAAAATAGTCAATATTACTGAGGTCACTATTTTTTCGCTTTCCTTAATTTTTTTCAAAATAAAGAAACTAAGAATAGTGTGTGTAGAAAAACCTATTGAATGTGTGCACATTAAATCCAAGTGATTGTGGAGATATACTCTTTACCTTGGGAGGATGACCAAAAAATAAAAAAACACTAAAAGAAACTTGTTTGTTAGACAAGTAGATGGATGGAATGCCTAGTGTGAGCTAGATCCTAGAAGAAAAATCTTTCTAAGAGGTTGTCAATCCACCTACTTTTAAACACTTTAGTGGTAATGATAAAATAAATATATTTACCCTATATGACTATAAAATTGAAATAAAATATAAAAAATAACAAAAAATTAAGCAAGAAAACTAAATTCTTTTCTTAGATGGCTAAAATAAAGCAACTAGTTTAAATAATGTAAATACTAAAAATTAGCTAAAATAAAGTTGTGCTTTTTGGTTTGGATTGGTTTGAAAAAGGTCAAAAGAGTGATTTGGTTGGGGTTGGGAAGGAGTTGAGATGGTAAAGGGTAATGTTTTCAAGAAAACAAGAGGGATAAATGGTCAAAATGAGGCCAAGAAGGAAAAAGGGTAAATGGTTATCAAGAAGACAAAGGGGATATGGATAAGAGGATAAAATGATAAGAGAGTGATAAAGGAATCAAGTGAAAGAAGAAGGCCAAATGGAAAAAAATACATAAATTAAGATAACTAAACAACAAGATTACCTCAATGCTTGAAGATGATTGTTGATGAAGATTGGCTTGGAGATGTTGATGATGGTTGAATGTTGATGAAGCTTGAAGAAATTTATACAAAGCTTCATTGCTTTGATATTTTATCTTCCAAGATGATGATGACCTCCAAGATGATGACCTCCTCCAAAAACCTGCAACAAGATGTTAAAAACCAAAGACTAACTTCCAACTTGACCTTTGGTGAAGGATAGGGGGTATATATAGCATTTGATGTTGGGAAACATGAAAAAAATGTGGAATAGTGAAGCAATTCAAATTTTTTCAAGTGGTGCATGATTTAGTCAAGGTGAGGTTGGTGGGGATTCCCATGTGGGTTGGAAAATCTCCCTCTTTGCACATGAATCCAATTTTGAATAGAAATCATGCACATGTGTTTGAATGAGATTGAAGACTTTTTACCACCCTTATTTATCTTCATTCAAGCACTTAAAGAGGTGGCACACCAATTATGGTGCTAGTTTCTATGTGGGAGATGAAAAGTCCAAGGTGATATTGGTGAGGATTCCCATGTGGGTTGGAAAGTCTCCCATTTAGGTTGGTGAGCCTTCATTTAGGTTAAAAATTCAAAAATGGGTGCCCTTTGTCTTTACCAAAGTCTTAAAGGGGTAGGTTTCTCTTTTAAAGTTTAATTTTATGTGGGAAGACAAAAATACATGTTGAATAATGACCCCTTAAGGGGAAATTCACCACATTTCAAGGGGGCCCCCTTTTATGCTTGAATGAGGTCATCAAGCACTTTGGGAAGGGTCCCAAGTGGGGTATGATGTCCCACATCAAGCCACATCACTTATAAGTAAATTCACTTGCCATATCACCTCAAAATCACCTCCCATGTCACTTGAAATGTCACTTGCCATGTCATCATGAATAGTGATAGTGGGTCCCACAATGAAGACTACTTTTGAATGATATTTGTGATGAAGATAATAGTGATTTAGTTGGGTTAAGGGGGTTTTTGGGAAGGTTTAAGAAGTTTAGGGGATATTGAGGCATTTAGTCATCAAAAGCTATAAATGTACAATTTTTTGGTGTCTACATTTTGCCCCTTTTTGTTATGTAACTTTGAATTAACAAGCTATAAAAAAAACAAATCACTTGGTTAAAGGTCTAAATGCCCTGAGTATGGGAGGAAGTGTTCCCACTCAAATTGAGAGTCGATGAGGAAAGGTTGAATCAGGTGTAGGTCTGATAAACAATTGATGGGGAGGCACTAGGTGGTGTCATAGGGTAGCTAGGTAAGTGAAATGCCCATGGGTTCATAAAATATGATTAAGAAAAATAGTCAATATTACGCAAAGACTAAAGGTGCACATATTGATAATAAGAAAGTCATGTTCTAAGATAAATGATAAGGTAATCAGTCCCCAACATTTGTCATAACTAATCGGGTTAGTCTTATAAAGGTTCCTAGACAAGGTCAATGCTGACTCAGGTACCTAGGGTAGGAAGTGCTCGCAAGAAAACACAAATGGTCTAGTATTTTATGAGGTGGTGTAAATATATAAAAGTTCAACACAGTAAGGTTGGTCATTACAGTTAAAATTTATTCCAAAAAACACCAATGTTTTGGGTCAAAAGTAACTGACATCAAGGTGGGTGTGGTGAAAGCATGGGTGGATTGGGTATGGCTTGGTAGGGGATGGCTAAGCTGACTCCAATGTACATGGTAAGTGGAAACTACCTACATAGTTTTATAGACATGAATCTAAAAAGAATGTTAGGCCAAATGTAGTTATTTTGAGGTGAATGGTGTTGATTAATTTGGTTTCCCTAATTTGATATTAGGTAGGTAGGTCTAGGGGAAGGATTTTGGAGAAAGGGAAGTGCTAAAGGGTGAAAAATATGGTTATCAAATAGTTTATGATGGCTGTGGTAGAAATGGTGGATGAGATTACCTAGGATGTAATTAGATGATTGCATAAACTATGAAAAAAGAATCTACAACCATGGATAAGTAGGTTAAATAATGAAGTTTCTACCACCATCGTAAATAAAAGGAAAGGTAGAAATATGCAGTACTAGGATTTGTAAAATATAGAAACACTCAAATTGCTATGGTGATCTGATAGGCTCATTCATCACCATCTAAATAAGCTAACATTGTGCACATTCCACAATAATGTTTTTAACAAGCTATGGAAGGTTATTATTCAATGGTCCAGGGAATCAAAGTAGTAGAGTGGGTAAATGAGAAGCAACAACGATTTAAACCCTTGACCCTTGAGTCAGTGGGGCCCCAAAATAAGTAAACATTGATTTTTTGAGGGAATTCAGAGAAAGATGTTGAGGGGTTTTAGAAAATGGAGTGAGGTGAATAATAATAACATTAATTAATTGAGGGAGTAGGTTGTGGATTGTGATTAAAGAGTAGGGCTATTGTAAGGGGTAAGAAGATGTAGTCAAAAAGGAAGAATCAAGGGAAATTACTAGTTGGAAGGTTAGGGCATGTGAGAGGGTGTAGCAATCATCCCCACATGGGTATCCCAAATCTTCCATTTGAAGGTAGTTTTAGTGTTGATTCTAAAACCTTCAAAGGATGGAGTAAAAGGGGTTAAAAATAGGCAAGAATAGAAGAGGCAAGGAAGGAATTTTCATCCTGATGGCTTAACAATGCTCAGGCTTGCTGGTTGGTCATATGAGCTTACAGTCTTAGCCAATTGTGTTATAGAGCCATAGGATTTGTATATATCTCAAAATAAACTAAAATTTAGTGGAAGACATTGGAGGCCATAACATGCTCAAAATGGGTAGAGGGTTGAAAAGTAAAAATGTGATAGGGAGGGTGAAGGAGTAGTTGGAAAGGGATAAAAAAGAGAGTCTGAGTGCAACATACAAAGGCATTTAAAGGAAGATAGGGATGATCCTAAAGTAAGGACCCTGATCATATTTCATTAATTAAATCAAAGGTGTGGAGGATACAAGGAAGTAGAGAAGGAGATGTACGTAGAAGCAGTATAATAGTGACCACACTCTAAAGAGGTGGAGGTTGAATTGGAGAACATAAGGGAGATCCAAAAAGGGAGGATGTAAAGGGGGATTAGGAGACAGATGAAGAGAAAAAAACAAGGTCACAAATAAAGATGAAGGTGGATAAGGATGTAATAAGCCAAGCATTGTCATATACGTCGAGAAGAATAAGGAAGGGTATTAAGGGAGAAAAAAAACATGAAATGAAACAGAGAAAAGAGAAGAGAAATAAAAGGTATAATATTGGGGGTGAGAGATGCACTAAATAATGATAGATTGGAGAATTGAAAAGGATGGGGAGAGAAGTGTAATAATCATGAAGGGTAAGGGGAGGTTGGGGGACATGGGTGGCCATGAAAGTTTTGAAAACAAGTATAAAAAAGATAAAATAGAAAATAGTTTGGTGATGAAAATGAAAAATAAATAAATAAATGGAAGAAAAGGAAACATGAGGAAAAGGAGTGAAATGAGGACACAAAGAAGATGACAAAAGAGGGAAGAAGCAGGTGGTATCTTTACTAAGTAATCGTGGGTGATGATATGCAATTAGAAGAATAAAGAATCAAAATAGATGGTGGTTTTGGAGATGAGAATGGGATGAAAAATGGGAAAGGGGTGAGGAACGAGGGGAAGAAAAAGATGGGTGGAAAAGAAGGTGAAAAGAGAAGGTAGGTGATAATCAGCTTGTTAGAAGAGATTGACAAGTTGAAGGGGTGACTAGAAGGGATTGACAAGCTAAAAAATGGTGAGGTGTTGAAGAAATAGGGGGACACAATGAAAGGGAGTGGGATGAAACTAAGGGGTGAATATTAGGGATGATAAGAATAAAAAAGGAAGAATTGAAGTAGGGATACAAAGCATGGAGACTCACACAGGTGCAAAAGATAAGTGAGTATCGAGATGAAAAGAGGAAAAGGGGAATGCAAAAGGGGCCATAGACAAGAAGAGATAAAAATAAAAGGGAAATTATGGAAGGCTTGTCAAGGGATAAATACCCAGTGAGAAACTAGTCGTGGAGGAAAAGAGGGAAGATAAAAAGGATGGATAAAAAGCAAACAAGAATAATGGAAAATGGGAAAGGTGGGAAGAGTGGAGGAATGGCAGAGAGTGGTGGTACACATAAAGAAAAAGTGCAGCAACAAAAGAAATAGAAAGCTTGCAAGATGCATAGGAGGATGTGGAATGGGTGAGGAAAAGAGAGTGATAAAGAGGGTACAAAAAATATCCAAGGGAGAGGGGAGATGATGAGGATAGAGAAATATGATGAAGGGGATAAAAGGCAAGGTTGGTAATACGGTGGAAGAGATTAAAAAAATAGCAAAAGGTGGGTGGGGAAGTGAAATGCGAAGCATGCACAAGGAAAGATGATGGGGAGGGCAATGAAGTAGAGTAGGAAGTGGATTTATGGGAGGTAAGAGGGGCCAATGGGGAATGCTATCAACCCTTTTGTTAAAATAGATTGACAAGCTAGAAAAGTGGTTAAAAGAGATTGACAAGCTGGAGGTAGGGAGATGGTTAGGAGATAGGTAGAGAAGTGGAGGAAGATATTTTAGGTGAGAAGCAAAAATAAATTAAAGGAAGTGATCAATCTAACATTAGTAATTGAGCACTACCTACATAGTCCAAAAAGATCTTAGGCCAATGCAGTTCTTCCAACACTTGGGGAAATACTTAAGAGGAAGCATTAAATGGTGTTGAAATATAAGGATGCTGAAGAAAGAATTCAAAGCTTCCTTGATATAGGATTCCCTAAGAAAGAGGGCACTGTTAATAGTGGAAATGAGTGAGAAGAAAAAAGGGGATGAGAATTAGTTGTTAGTGGCTGAGCTGCCCCTACAGCAACACCTACATAGTCTATGGACATCAGGCTAATATAGTTCAACAAGGGTTGGGTGAGTGGTGTTCAAATTGGCTGTCCCAATTTGATGGACCATATGGATTGGTTTGGGCCGATGAAGAAGTTTGTGTAAAATAGAGGTTTTGGATTTTGGTGAAGTTGATGGTGAAGGTGAGTGGTGTAGATTGGTAAATAGTTACCATAATGATCCCACATTTAGTAGGATGAGAGATATTGATGGGTAAGGTAGGATAAATTAGAAGGGAACACAATGTTATGTACCACAAATGATCTTTAATAGAGCTAATCCAAAGAAGAGGAGCCTTTGTTAGGAGGTTACACCTTATAAAATTGTATGAGGGTTAGAGTTTGGAGATAGTGTTTACAACTACGAGCTAAGTTTTAGGAGGTAGGGGTCTATCCAGATCTACAGAGTTGTTGTGTCTAAGATTCATCACCACTATGAGCCAAATTTTAAGGGAAGTAGTGAAGTGATGACCTATAAATAATTTATTTGATGGTTAAGTATATTCTATAAGTAAGGAAGTGAGTAACATGGTGAACGATAGAGGATGGAACTTGCCTGACATAAGAACTACATGGGTAGGATAGACAAATGGCAGCCATGTCTGCATCCTCTGTCCCATCTCCATGGAACCAATGAATTATTGGTTTTACTAGTTTAGGCCTAACCAACAAAAAGCTGCATGGCTGGAAGAAAATGGTGGTTCCCTTGCTATGGATGAACATTCAACTGGTACAAAATAAAAGACTGCCATGTTCGTGCAGACATTGCCAATGGTTGGGGTCTGATGCTTAGGGCATGTGGTAATGGGTTGGTAGAAATATGAGGGAAAAAAGGGCAAGAAGGTGAATGTATTACTATGAAATACCTAGAGTAGAGTATGATTCACATATTATGGGGATGAATGTGGGAGAGAAGAATAGAGTATACCCTTTAGCGGTGGCTGAGACATGGAATGCTATGGATGTTAGTTTAGGGAGTAAATAAGTATAAGGATGGTTGAGCACAAATCTAAAGTCACCAGATAATTGGTCTAATTCTTAGGTAGGAAAATAATGTATGCTTGTGCTTTAGGTAATGTGTGTGTAATCTAATGACTATGTATGTGTCATGTGACTCCTCCCACCCTAAATAAAATATAACATAGTTTATATTAAACATGTACAAAATGTGTTGGATATCACCGGTTGAATGTTTTCATGCTTAAGATTATGGATATTTATGAATGTTATGGTTATGGTTATGATTGGTATGGTGATGGTTGTTTGAATCTTGCTTAATGTAAACAAGATGATTGAGGTTGTTGCAATATTGGATGGTAAAAGTTGTGATGAAAACATTAAACAAGCACATTAATATGAGAAGAGGTCATGATGCTTTATTTTTGACAAGGACTGAAAATAGACCTGAAATGGGATCAACTTAATGAATATAAGCCCTTCAAATGCTATGCATGAGTGGGTGTTAGTTGATAAAAAAGTTTTCTTGATCATAGGGTGTCAAGTAAGCTCTAAATCCCTTGATTTATAGATATTCTAAAGGGAAGATGGGTGATAGGTGGTGTGAAGGGTAATGGGTGATATATATGATAACCTCATGTGAATCAGTTTGCCCCATCTATAGATGGCCTAAGAATAATAATAGACACATCCATGTCATATGCTAGATGTATACTGATTAGTGTAGAAAGTCTACATGGAAAAATCGTTTGTGGCTTCCAACTTATTATGTTACTTGAGAGATGATTGTGGCTTTAGAATTTATTGGGTCTTTTGATTTATTTTTATAAATGGAAAGTTGATCGATGCAGGAAGCTTCCATGAAATTTCTCTACTTTTGACAATTTAACTCAACCATCTTTCAAGGGATTGGTTTAAGCTCATTAAATTTATTTTAATGTTCTTGATAGCTGTCCTTCAAGGGAGTAGTCTACCTCACATGTGGCAATTTTTATTTTTATTTTTGGGTAGCTATCCTTCAAGGGAGCAGTTTACAATTCTTAAGATATTGAACCAATTAATTATTGCAAGATGAAATGTGTTTAGACACGGACCGGTCTAATTAGGTTCAGAGTTTTACCTTTATGAGGGAAAAACTTTACACAAGAAGGTAAATGATATGCGAAAGGGCATGGTTTTGAGAGACAATGACAATGGGATTCCATCTTGTTAGAGATGAAAAGTATCCATGCGAATCATCCTATGGGTAGAGCTGTGATACCCATATTTAGGATTAGGCCATGACTATAATCGTTAATCACATGGTTCTATGTTATAATCAATTGTCTTCAAAAGGGGAGGAGGAAGGTGGGTGAAGGTTAAGATTGATAATCAAGGGATGAGCTTAAGTTAGACAAACAGGTGAGCTTGATCCTTATTTAACAAAAAAATGGACAAAGATTTGAAGCATTAAGAGGCTCAAGTTCCAATTTGCCTTTGAGAGAGGACAAATGATAAGCTCTTGATCCATACTTATGGGTGATGATGTAAGGTCCAAGATAATTGAATGCAAACTTTCCTCATTTACTCTTCTCCATATTGGTTTTCTTTTAGGATGATGTCTCTAATATTGATGTCCTGAGGTTTGAGGTAAGGTTGGTTAGGTTTGATGGAGATGGGTAATATCTAATGGTTCGATGGGAAAATTTATATCCCAAATTGGTCAAGTAGTGTCCAAATGGGTTTCCCCAATTTGATATACCACTTGGTTCAAGATGGGTTGATGGATAGGTTTGGCTGATAGGTTGAGACAAAAAAGCCAAGGGTTAGTTCAGTTAATGGTTAAGGTATGGTTATAGTTAATAAATGGTTAAAGCCTTATGAAAGGAAAGTTCCCCCAATTTACTCTTTACATGGGTGGGAATGTAGACACCGAAATCGTGTCTACTCCTTCGTCGACTCCCCCCCTTGGTCCCCTTGGTCCACTTCTACACATTCCTAACCCACACACTTATTAATTTAAAATAAATTAACTATTTTAAATTAATAATCCCCCCTTGACACATCACCCATGCCACCTCACCCCTCCTTGGATACCTCCCCTTGGATGCCTCCCATCACCCTATGACCAATTTATGACCCATTTCAACCCTCCCCACACCTATTAAACCTGCCTTCGACCGTTTTACCATGACCACTGAACTTGGTAGACGGAGGAATGGGTAAAAGGCTAATTTTAGCCTTTTTTCCATTCTTCTAGCTACCAACGTCGGTTACCAAGCGATCGATGTCGGTGGGATCACCGACATCAGTTGTTTAAGACAAGCCCAAAGGTAAATTCCCTTCCCCCTGGGATGCAAAAATCATAGACCCAAATGCTAATTCCTTGGCTACAGGTATTCGACCTCTCTCTCTCTCTCTCCCAGATGCACATCAAGCATCACAGGCCACAGAGACTCTGCATCAGTCACTCTACCTCTTTACAGGGAGTCTTCTTCATCAGCAACAGGGCTTCTACACCTCTGGTTCTTTGCTAAGGAGCTAAGTATTCTTCTGCCCTTTTTATCATTTTAGTAGCTTAGAAAGCATCAGTAATTAGTTCTCTTTTTACTATTTCTAAGTACTATAGACCAGACCAAACCCAGCTATCAACCAGACCAGACCTGACTCTCTTCCCGAAAAGGCTGAGGCCTTTCCCATATTTTCCCCTCTTTTGACAACTTATCCCCTACCTCTATCCCTCCTAAAGACCCTGTCTACTATCTTACCACCCTACACAGACCTAGAATCCTTCCAGACCATTCCATTGACCATAGACAGACCTGAGACTCACCCAAAGCCTCATTGCCCCGACTGACGCTGGCCACAGGCCCATTGCCCCTACCGATGTTGGTAGGACTAACCGATGTCAGCACCCTTAGACCAACCGATGATGGTAGACTAACCGACGTCAGCAACCTTTGACCAATCGATGCCGGCAGACTAACTAGCATCAACGACTGTGGCAGACTGACAACAGACAACAGGTATGCATTATCTAGTTTCCTCTTTGCTAGTCATTTTTCATTTCTTTATTTCTGACACTTTTACTTATTAACAGTGGACTGTCATCCCACAAGGAAGTCTTTACATTTCTGGGATCAAGCTTGTGCTTAGCAGTCCACCTTATCTCTATCTAATAATCTCTGTGTTTGAGTCTCTTTCTTCTACAGGTGTCATCCTCCACAACCAAAGAGGAGTCCCTACAATGTCTGGATAAAGGTGCGCAAACTTCATCTAGGTATGTATAAACCCCTGACCATTAATCTTAGTTTCTTACTTCTTTTGAATGTAGAAAAGCAAAAATAGTTTGAAACATTCTAGCTCGCCCAGTGGGACCCTAGGACTTTTCCTTGGGTTCATACATTTTCTTCTAAAAACAAAACATTCATATAGGTGCATTAGGTTTCTTCTTGCATCCTTTTCCTCTATCTCTTCCAAAAGACACTATCAGCAAAGTTAAAAAGAATCCTTCTTTTTCTTTCTTTTCTGCATCTAGAGTAGTGAAATTTCATACTCTTCAACCCTTTCTCAACTTGTTTTCATCCGAACACACATTTCAATTTGGGCTTAAAATCTATTGCATTTCATTTCTACCTGAATGCATACTTAGCTCTCACATCTAGCAACTTAAAACCACATTATGAATAAAGCGTAGTCGACTTATGTTACACAACCTGACCACTTTCACAAACTAAACATCTAAACATACCTGAGACAAGGTCCGACTAGGATTTCATCACCTAGCGGATACCTTACCCTTCCTGGCAATCCCACTTAGACTTCACTACCAAGGGGAGAACCCACTCTATTCTCTGGTAGAGTATAAACTCTAGGGGAAGTATATACTGGCTAAACAACCCAGCTTATCTCTAGGCTCGTGAAGTGAGGGGAGCTTGCTCCTTAGCACCAGGCCATGTACGGAACCTAACACAGACTTTTGAGCACCAAAATTAACCCAAAACCAACCTTAGACTGCTTCTTCTAGGACCCATTCTAAAAGCCAAACTTCCTAAACACATTCATCTAAGGTATTAGCCAACAAGACTCTAAAACTTATTCTTAGGAATTAACGTTTAGGGGTCTGCTTGTCTTCATCTATTTTTTTGTCTGTATCTAGTTTTTTGAGCTGGTGAGGATGCATTTTTTTGAGCTTCAAACAACTCAGAACCTTTTTTTTTCTTCCTTCCCAACCACACAGTAACTGACATCAATTTTCCAACTAACGTCGGTAACCTATTTTTTTACCGACATCGGTTATCT
The DNA here is from genome assembly GCA_037957365.1 of Torreya grandis. NCBI lineage: Eukaryota > Viridiplantae > Streptophyta > Pinopsida > Cupressales > Taxaceae > Torreya > Torreya grandis. The sequence continues at coordinate 834,679 of JARHVA010000219.1, read as the reverse complement.
GACCGACGTCAGCCACTTATTCCCACTGACATCAGTTTTTCTGCCGATGTCAGTCACTGTCAGCAACTTTTTTTCCAAAACAACCTTAAAATCTGACCCTTTTGCCTGCCAAAAATGCATTTTGGTTTCTGAAACTAAAAAAAACACAGTTTTTGGAACCTACCTCTTTTTGCCTTGAATGGTTTTGACATGCAGTCAAACCAAAATGCTTGTTGACCACACAAGGCAACGACCACTTCTGCCTTCGCCCTTCATATCAAGTCCCCTAATGGAGTGTACTTCAGATAGTGAATATTCTCCTATCCAATCAACCCCCAATCAATCTCCAATTATTCGCGAAGGGGATCAAAATTTTGAGAGATTCCTTGACCATAACGTCAAGGCTCTCCAACACTATCTCGCTAAGAGCCAAATGCGAGACTCTTCAATTCAACCAAGTTCATCACATTTTCAAAACTTGGTTGTCTCCATCCCACCTACTCTTGCACCCATCAACACAAGAGTGACTACCTACCCTTCAACAACTGTTGCCACCACTCAACCACCTTTGGCGGCACCTAGTCAATGTATGCCTTCTACCTTCATGACACAACTACCTTTAACTTCAACATCAGCCCCTATGACTAGTTATCAATACATTGCACCTATACAAGTGCAACCTACTACATCATATACCCCTCCTCACACCTTCCAAGCACCTTACAACCTAGGGGGCACCCCACCTGCAAATCTGTCAACCGATTTAATCAAGATGTTGATGGATATGATGTCTAACCTTGAGGTATCCATTTTTGGTTCAAGCAATGCTCTCTCATATGAGCAAGTCTGCAACGAACCCATACATCCTTTAGTCCCAATCTGACTGTATCCCAGTCAGTGGGAGCTTCCTAAGTTTGCTCGCTTCCAGAGTAAGGAAGACCCACAATAACATCTACGAGCGTTTCGACACGCTTGTTACCTTATAGCACATGACGATGCGTTGTTACTACACATGTTTCCCATGTCGCTTTTTGGCCCTGCCCTCGATTGGTATAGCTCCCTTACCAGTCACTCCCTTTTCACATTTACCCAACTGGCTCAACTTTTCCTTAACCACTTTTCGATCAATATCACCAAAAAGGTCTCCATCATGGACCTATACTCTATCAGACAATTTGACGATGAATCAATAGCTAACTTCATCACCCATTGGAGAGGTTTGATTAACCAACTCTCCTTCTCCTTACCTCAAACTGAGCTCATTAAGCTCTTTTCTAGAGCATGTGCCAAGCACATCTCACCTACTTTGTGGGTTCAGACATTCCACACATTTGATGAAGCTTTCACCATGGCTCGAAAGCTTGAACTCCATGCGGTCGAAGAGGACAAGGTCAAATTGTGAAATAACAATGCAAAATCCAATGACCCTTCTTCATCCAAACCTACTTCTTCTCACTCCAAACCCAAAGGAGTGGCCAACACTATGGTCGTTATATCACCATCTTCAACAACAACCAACCAATCCCAACCTTCCACATCACAAAGCATCACTAAACAATTCCAACAACAGTATATACAACGTCAATACACTCCAATTGGAGAATCATACGCTTTTGTGTTGGAAAAACTCGTCAAGCAAGGGGTCCTCAATCTCCCTCAAATTCAACCACCCCAATTTGACTCCTCAAAACCTATCCCTACATGGTACAGGGAAAACAACTTCTGTCATTATCACCGTGTCAAAGGCCATGACATAGACAACTACAAAACATTCAAAAACATTATCCAAGACATGCTAGACAAGGGTGATTTTGTCTTGGAGAACCCAAACGCGCCACCAAACCAAAAATTAGACATCTTTAGACAACCTTTCCCTAACCATCCCCCCAGTCAAAATCATGTCCAGACCATGGCTGATGACCTTCAAGAGCGTAACATATGCACGATCAACACGGTCTCTCCTCTTATGCCTAACCAACCTCTCTCACAGTCTGAAGAGGTTAATCAACCTACTTGTCCACCATGGGTAGAGGAACCTTCCTCTCTTATTTTGCCTCCACCAATGGAGGATAATCCTCCATCCATACCTCTTTCACATGTGGGAGAATCTACCTTGACCTCTCACATATTGGAGGATGCCTTGACGACACTGATGCCAACTGCCTCACCCTCATCTTTCTTATCATCAATAGGGGATCATACTTATTTTACTCCTTGACCACATGTCAAAGCCATTATCATCCCAACACTCTCTCCACCTGAAGAGCCACATTATCCAATTCCTTCTCCACCAAGAGAGGAACTTATCACTTCACCATCTTTGACCAAAGAGGATCTAGTGACAATTCTCTCACAATCACCTCAATCTTTTAAATGACCAACTATAAAACCTCATGCAACCTCATCCAAACCCTTGCAATCATCTACCATGCTGAAATAGGTTAAATCTCTCAGTGTGCACCCTACATCCAACCTCACTCACCCACAAGTGACGGCAGACTTAAACCTCACCCCACACAATAGTAGTCCTCACACTAAACCAAAGAAGGCTACTAAACCCCGTTGGAGAACTCCTCCCCCACCTTTGCCATTACCATCCATCTTGGGTCCACATCCATCTAATTTAATAGGATTGCTCCCACATCCAACACCTCTCAACAAGAACGTGCCATCTCCACATTTGGCCATACCGCCAACTAACAAGGTGACATGCCAAACCCACCAAACAACTCATAAACAAAAATTGTCAACCTCTACTGCAAAATTGAGCACAAACCCATTAAAGGGTTCTTATGCTTCGATGTTATGTCAATTTTTGTAGTCATCTAGCATCATCCTCCTACCTATCAAGCCTTACCAACCTCTCAGACCAAAACCACCTTGGTTTGATGACACTACAATATGCTGGTATCATCGCACACCAGGGCATGACAATGAGCATTGTTGCACCCTTAAGGTTGTCATCTGTCAACATCTGGCAAAGGACACCTCTCATGTTGAGGCCTCTTCTGACCACATCTTTGACCAACTATCGACACCATCTCATGCCTCTGAAACCTCGTCACCTAAACTGGGATCCCCATACAAGACTATGGCCCCTCAACCACCTCCTCAACCTTTATTCAAAATCAACACTGTTAATGTGGCCGCTAGGCCCCAAATTGTGAAGAATAAAGGAAAAGACCAGACTTCTACACCTTTGACATATCCATTATTTGTTAAGACCTCTCAACCAACACAACCCAAGATTTCTATCTTGGACATGTCTTGACCATCATCACTGGGGGAAATTCCTCCTAACCACTCTAGTCCACATGACGCTTGGTATAAGCGACTCATGGACTACTTGACATATTCTATCATCCCTCCCAAACTCTCTAGAAATAGATGATGAGCTTTTATCAAGAACACTGCTCACTACACCATGCTAGGGGGACTTCTTTAAAAGCGAGGTCTCGATGGTCTCCTTATCAAATGCCAACAACATCGACCAAGCTGCGACCAAACCTTGACCAAACATCAACAAACAAAGCATCAACCAAACATCAACCTCAACCAAGCCTCGACCAAACATCAACCTCAACCAAACCTTGAACAAACATTGACCCCAACCAAGCATCGACCAAATATCAATGCACTTCATGTCCCACATCGACCAACACGTGACCAATTTAGAATGGAGTAAATGGGACAAGTTTTCTCCTAATTGACTTGGACCTTACATCATGACACACAAGCATGGGTCAGGGACTTATTAGAACCTAAGCCCCTTAATGCCTTGCATCTTCGACCAGTCTAGTGTTAGTCAAGTAATTATTCACTTGACGTTTAACTTGAGCTCGATCCCTTGAGCAACCTCCCATCACCGTCATTCCTAGTCCTCTCAACCCTCAACCCTCCAAACATTAGTCAACCCTTTTGTCAAGCATGAATGCTTTGTCTTAATAAAAGGGAAACCCTCTAAACCTCTATAGTCAAGTCCATGACCAAAATTTCAGTCAAAAATCACAAATATATAAAATTGGGATGCCTATCTCAAAAGGTCATAAAATTATAAATGTAGACTGCTCCCTCAAAGGACATCTACATAATTATTGAAATAAATAGACTGCTCCCTTGAAGGATAGCTATTCAAAGACATTTAAACATACAAAGTAGAATATAGACCACTCCCTCGAAGGATGGCTATGCCTAAATCTTGCTACAAATAGCATTTTTTTAGAAGCTTCTCGCATTGATTAGCTTCACCACATGACCACAAAGCAAAACAACATCCCCTCATAGACTTCTCGCATCGATCAATCTGCCAAAAAAAAAGAAATTTGACTGACAAACTATAAAGTCATGGACTTGTCTATAGTCATTCTTGGGGTCACCTATAAAAGGGGCAAAGTTGTTCCTACCAAAACAGGTTCCCCCATCCATCCATATCACATATCAAACCTATCACCCCAACATACTCAAGGGATTTCAAGCTCACTTAACATCAAGTGATTCGAGTACTTCTCTAACACAACCACTAGTCAACGACGTAATGCATGAATAGGGCTTTTGTTTCTAAACAACCCTTATCTATGCCATCATTATGGTCCTTGGTAATGAAAGAGCAACGTGCCTTTCACTTCTTTCACATCTTGGTCACATACAACCAAACCACATTCAACCAAATTATTATCTCATCTCAACTCAACCAAACCAAACCAAACATTTTCATACCACTGACATGACATAGTCCATTTCACATAGTTTCTATGGACAACAGTACACATAGAAATTATTAACCAGACTCAATTTATGTTAAGCATAAACCATTACTTGCTGAAGCATAAATAGACTCATTTCATTTTTAGCATACATCCATCACCCAATATGGACAATTACTAGGGATGAAAAACCCCAACCAATGTTGCAGCATACACCATCACACAATATGGACAACGCTGTAGCATCGTCTTCCTCTCATCATTTCAAGCATGCCCCATCAGACATGTGGGAAGTGCTAAACCCATCATCATGACCAAACCACCTGTCGACTACTTTGACTCTTCACCTAAACTACATTGGTCTGAGGCCCTTCCAATAAAGGTTATGTAGGCAGCACTCAAATGACACAACGTCTTCTAGGGTTAGCTTAGCCATATCCATTTGTTCATCTATCTGATGGACAAACCATATTAACTTTAATCAAGACCAAAACCAACTATCAACCACTTTGACCCTTCCTCCCTTTTTGGGAGAACTACATTGGCCTGAGGCCCTTCAAATAGGGGCTATGTAGGCAACACTCAGATGACATGACATCTTCTGGGGTTAGCTCAGGCACATCCATTTGTTCGTCTACCTGATGGACAAACCATTTTACCTTTAACCATATTACCTTCATCATCATGACCAAAACCAATCAACAACCATTTTAACTCTTCATCTGAACTACATTGGTCTGAGGCCCTTCACATAGGGGCTATGTAGGCAGCACTCAGATGACATGATGTCTTCTAGGGTTAGCTCAGCCACGTCCATTTATGCATCAACCTGATGGAAAAACCATTCTACCTTTCACGATGACCAAAACCTGATCCAGACCCAATCCATAACCAACCCTTTTCCTCCCCTTTGGGGAGAACTACATTGGCCTGAGGCCCTTCTAATAGGGGCTATGTAGGCAACACTCAGTTGACATGGGGTCTTCTAGGGTTAGTGTGGCCACATTCCTTCATCCATCCATCTAATGGACCAACTATCTATCTCGACTCGACCAATGACCATGGAGATCGCACCTATCTCCTTTGACCACGACCACTTCCAAGACAACTGTGCCTTAGTTGTTTTGATTGCATGTATGCTACCTCACAAATGGTTAGCAAAATTGTCTGCAACCCACATTTCAACCCTCACAAGTATTAGATCATGAGCAAGTTGATCCCCACTACTTGTGACATTTTCATGTTTTCTAAGAGCACTTCCTAAGCTTGAGATACTTGGAACATGATGACCATTAGAGCTACAACTTGGATGAAATAACCTAATTAGCTACGACTAAATGCTAGGGCCTGATTATTTCAATTTTGACACTCCTCAACCTTTGACCTATGACAATTTGACTTGACCATCTCATGAAGTGGTATGCACGCAATCCCAACTATTGTAGCGTTCACACTCAACCTTCACCATTTCCATCCACTATCTATCAAATCAGCACCTGATATCAGGTTCCCTTCCCTCGACTCCCGCTTTGAGGGGGAATACCTCATCCCATAATTGGGGCAACCAACATTCATTTCTTGTCTTGAAGTTTGTCAGAACAACCAATAGGACAAAAATGACCTCATCCCATACCTTGGGCAACTTATTCCTATTTTTATCTTGCAGTTCATCTAGAACAACCAACAAGACAAAAAGGGGCAAATGTAGACACCAAAATCGTGTCTACTCCTTGGTCGACTCCCCCCTTGGTCCCTTTGGTCCACTTTTACACATTCCTAACCCACACACTTATTAATTTCAAATAAATTAACTATTTTAAATTAATAATCCCCCCTTGACACATCACCCATGCCACCTCACCCCTCTTTAGATACTTCCCCTTAGATGCCTCCCATCACCCTATGACCAATTTATGACCCATTTCAACCCTCCCCATGCCTATTAAACTCGCCTTTGACCGTTTTACCACGACCACTGAACTTGGCAGACGGAGGAACGGGTAAAAGGCTAATTTTAGCCTTTTTTCCATTCTTCTAGCTACCAATGTCAGTTACCAGTCGACTGACGTCGGTGGGATCACTGATGTCAGTTGTTTAAGATAGGCCTGAAGGCAAATTCTCTTCCCCCTAAGATGCAAAAATCACAGACTTGAATGCTAATTCCTTGGCTGCAGGTATTCAACCTCTCTCTCTCTCTCTCTCTCTCTCTCCCAGACGCACATCAAGCATCACAGGCCATAGGGACTCTGCATCAGTCACTCTACCTCTTTGCAGGGAGTCTTCTTGACCAATAATAGGGCTTTTGCACCTCTAGTTCTCTGCTAAGGAGTTAAGTATTCTTCTGCCCTTTTTATCATTTCAGTAGCTTAGAAAGCATCAATAATTAGTTCTCTTTTTACTATTTCTAAGTACTGTAGACCAGACCAGACCTGACTCTCTTCCCAGAAAGGCTGAGAGGCCTTTCCCATATCTTTCCCTCTTTTGATAACCTATCCCCTGCCTCTGTCCCTCTTGAAGACCCTGTCTACTATCTTACCACCCTACATAGACCCAAAATCCTTCCAAACCATTCCATCGACCATAAACAGACCTGAGACTCGCCCAAAGCCTCATTGCCTTGATCGACGCCAGCCACTAGGCCCATTGCCCTTACCAACATTGACAAGATTAATCGACGTCGGCAACCTTAGACCAACTGATGATGGTAGACTAACTGGCGTCAGCAACCTTTGACCAACCGACGCTGGCAGACTAACTGGCATCAATAATTGTGGCAGATCGATAGCAGATAGTAGGTACACATTATCTAGTTTCCTCTTTGTTAGTCATTTGTCATTTCTTTATTTTTGACACTTTTACTTATTAACAGTGGACTGTCATCCCACAAGGAAGTCTTTGCACTTTTGGGATCAAGCTCTTGCTTGGCAGTCCACCTTATCTCTATCTAATAATCTCTGTGTTTGAGTCTCTTTCTTCTACATGTGTCATCCTCCACAGCCAAAGAGGAGTCCCTACAACATCTGGATAACGGTGCACAAACTTCATTCAGGTACATACAAACCCCTAACCATTAATCTTAGTTTCTTACTTCCTTTGAATGTAGAAAAGCAAAAATAGTTTGAAACAGGGAAAAAAATCCCAAAGTGAAGGTGTTTGTGTTTGGGTTTAGTTAGAATGTTGAGAGTTTGAAGGGTATGTTCATAGAATGGATAGATGGTGTGGATAAAAGGAAGTGTTGGTTTAGCTTGCTATTTTGGTTCCTCTTTACTCTTAGGTTAGAATGGGGGAATAGGAAAGTATTGGGTAGGTTGGGTTGGCAATAGGCTCAAAGGAGGTTCATTTGATAACATATTATCCTTATCATAATGTTGATGGATAATGGTTTTAAGAGACTTGTAGTGTTATGTATCATGACAAAGTATCCTATGGTAAGAGCACATATGGTGGTCATTATACCATGATGGTTTTGGGCATAAAGGGTCAAAACTCAAAAGTTTTGATAGGTGGTAAGGTTAAGGAAGAGGTTGGAAATAGCCTTTGTAAAATGGTTGAATATGATTCATGCAAAGGTGTTGGAGGTGATAGGTTTTTAGTATTGAGAGCCTTCCTAAAATTAATTTTTACTATAGAATTTATGGGTGGTGGGGTAGTTTTGGTTTGTTGGTTAGGTTGGGATGGATTGGTTATGGGAGGTTCATCTGATAACTTATTATACTCATATAAGTTGTGGATGAGTGCTTTGAGAGATTTGTAATGCTCTATGTCATGTCCAAGTGTTGTATGGTATGCACAAAATAAGTTAGCATTAAACCATTTTGGTTGAGGATGTGAAGGGTCAAAATTTTTGACAGGTTGGAAATGTTTGAGAGGTGGTAAGGTCAAGGAGGAGGCTTTAAATAACCTTTGTAGAATAGTTGAATATGATTCAAGTAAAGGCATTGGGGGTGATGGATTTTTGGGCTTTAGAGTGGGAACCTTCTTAGGAGTAGGCTTTACCCTTTAAGTTGTTAGTTGTGTAATGGTTTTAGTATATTGGTTAGGTTGGGGTTGCTTGGTTGGTTTAGAAGTAGAAGATTTAAGAGAAAAGAGGGCCATGGGTATATTTCAAGATGGTTTAAGATATTCTACCCTTGTAATAGGTTTATTCAACGTTTTATTTGATGGATTTGATGGAGTTAGGTTTAATTTCAAATATTAGTGAGCTATGTTATGAATAGGAAGTAGTCCTAGATTCTTGATGGGTTTGGTCAAAGAGGTGTAAGGATTTTTTATGATTTTATATGAAAGTGGCTTGGATGGTTCCCCTATGGTTTTGGAGGATGGAGTATCTGAGGATGGGGTTAAGGTAGTGATAGGTTTGAGGGTGGATTTAAGTGAAGTTAAGGGTTATTATTTATTTTGATAGGGCAGGAAAAAATGATTGCATAAAGTGGCTCTGTTGAGATTGGGTTGAGAAGTGAACTCTAGGCTTTGTACAATCCTAGAAAAGGGTTTGTAGATAGGTTTGGTTCCTTGATCATTTTTTTCAAATATTAAACCCTTGGGTGGAGAAGAGGGAATGGTTTCCCCATATATGTTTTTGGTGGAAGGTTCAAAATATAGAGAAGATGTGTCTTCCATAGATGGAGTGGATAAGGTGACCTCTTATAAAGGAATGATTTCTAAAGGAAGAGTAGGTGAATCTATAGTGAGGGAGGAAGGTGTAATGGTATCAAGTGAAAGGAAGGGAGTAGTTTATTTTTTTTTGTCATCAAAAGGAATGGTAAGTGATTCCCCAACTTTAATGAGTGGGGTGGAAGAATTAGTAGTAATAGGTTTATCAATAACAACATTGACCGTGTGCAACTCATAAGTGTCAAATGATTCTAGTTGGTTTTGATTCACTAAAAGGGGAAGTGGAAAAGATTGTTTGGTCATGAAAGGAATGGGAAGTGATTACCCCACTTTAATGAGTGGGGTGGAAGAAGTAGTACTAATAGGTTTATCAATAACAACATTGATCATGTGCACCTCATAAGTGTCAGATGATTCTAGTTGGCTTTGATTCACTAAAAGGGGAAGTGGAAAAGATTGTCTGTTTCCTTAATTGTGATTTGTAAGGAAATTGTTAAGGGTTCTATTTGGTCAACAAGTGGATTGGTTAAGGTTGGTGTTATTATAGTTTCATTAGTTTTAGGTTTACTAAGGGTTAGAAGAGGGTGTACCAATGTCTCAGTTATCACATTGGGGTGTGAAACTATTTATAAGTTATTTGGTTGGCTTGAGGAGGCTAGTTGGTTTGATAGGTTAACAAGTTGGTTGGGTTGGTAGGTTGGTTGATTAGTTGAGCGTGATGAAATTTATTGAGTTAACAAGGTGGGTTGAGGTTGATATGATGGTTGGGGGAAATGGCCTAAGATTTGACAAGGTTAGGGTGATTGAAATGATAGATGTTGATAGGTTATTGGTTGGACATGATAATAATTAAATGTATGATGATAGGCCATTGGTTGGTTGTAAGTGAGGTTTGATTTATCATGGATACTAGAAATAAATGACCTAAGTTTTGCCTCTAATCTATTGATCTGATCTATTATCACTGCAACAAACTTAGGTGGTAGTTCAGATGAAGGTTGATAGTTTATGGGTTGGTTAAAGTTGGATTTTGTTGAGTTATAGGTAAGGTTAGGTTGATTTTAGACAAGGCTAGATTGGTTATAGACAAGGTTGGGTTGGTTGTAGATAGGATTGTGTTGGTTGTAGACAAGGTTTTGTTGATTTTAGGTAAGGAAGGGAGCATACATGTCTTGTGATGCAAGGTACTTCTTTAAGGTGAGGTTTATTATCCAAAATCCTATAAAAGTTGGGATCTCCTAGAGATAAAATAAAAATTCTCTCCATTAAACAAGATAGTGGAGATGAGGTATTGGAAAATAGGTTCGTGGTTGGTTTGATTATTCAATTTGTAGTCTGGTAAAGACTATGTGAAGAATGGAGAGAAATGAATCTTACACCTCAAATAAGAAGTAAGCAAAAGAAAAGATTCAAGGTAGTTAAAACATACACTAAGATATGTTAAATCCTAGAGTTTTAATTATCTCTCTTTGGGCTTATGACTTAGAAAGTGTAAAGGGGAAATCATCTTGAATAGGTCCTAAACAAGGTAGTCTGTGTTCAATTTTAGGTTATGTTTAGGCACTCAAGAAGAAGTCTATATTAGATTAAGTACATGGCTTGGTGTTTAGGGATTGATCCCCTCACTTCATAATCTTATAGCTAGTGTTGATGCTTAGCCAATATATATTGATTACCAGAGTTTATACTCAACTAGAGAGCTGAGTTGGTTATCCCCTTGGTGATTAAATCCAAGTATGATAACCAAGAAAGGGTAAGGTGATTCTCTAGGTGATGAAATCTTAGTTGGTCCTTATGTTAAGTGAGTTTTATATTTGTTTTATGCAAGTGGTTTGGTTATGTACTATTTGTTAATTATGATTAATTTTTTTTGCCTTTAATTAATCTAGGTGAACTAATAAGCAAGCAAGCAAACAATGTATGCAGTTAATTTTAACCCAAAGGATTTTTTTTATTTTTTATTTTTATGAAAGCAAGAATAAATAAAATTCACTTAAATTCAACATGAAAATTCAATCCTAATCCTAGGATGAATGATCTTTTGATTTTTTATAGAAATGAAATAAAAAATGAAAATTTATAATTTTTTATTTTTTTTGATTTTCTAAATAAAAGAAGCTAAAACTTACATTTTGAAAGAGTTAAACGATCAATTTTTTAGAAATGCAATTAAATATAAATGAAATTTTGATAATGCAACTAAATTTCCTAAAAAAAATAATGAACGCAAGAAAACTCAAGGGTCCCACCAGGCATACCAAAATGTTTCTCTCAATTTTTTTGCTTTTCTTAATTTTTTTGAAAAGAAAGAAACTAAGAATAGGGTGTTTAGAAAAACCTATTGAATGTGCATACATTAGATCCAAGTGATTATGGAGATATACTCTTTATCTTTGTAGGACGACATGAAAATAATAAAACACTAAAATAAACTTGTTTGTTAGACAAGTAGATGGGTGGATTGCCTAGCGTGAGCTAGATCCTAGAAGCAAAAGCTTTCTAGGAGGCTGTCAATCCACTTGCTTTTAAACACTTTAGTGGTAATGATAAAAGAAATATATTTAACTCATATGAATATAAAACTAAAATAAAATATAACAAATAACAATAAATTAATCAAGAAAACTTAATGCTTTTCTTAGATGGATAAAATAAAGCAACTAGTTTAAATAATGTGAATACTAAAAGTTAGCTAAAATAAAGTTGTGGTTTTTGGCTTGGATTGGTTTGATAAAGGTTAAAAGAGTGATTTGGTTGGGGTTGGGTAGGGGTTGAGATGGTGAAGGTTAATTTTTTCAAGAAAACAAGAGGGATAAATGGTCAAAAGAGGGTAAAAAAGGCAAAGGGGACAAATGGTCAAAATGAGGCCAAGAAGGCAAAGGAGCAAATGGTCAAAATGAGGCCAAGAAGGAAAAAGGGTAAATGGTGATCAAGAAGACAAAGGGGATTTGGATAAGAGGATAAAATTACAAGAGGGTGATGAAGAAAACAAGTGAAAGAAGAAGGCCAAAGGGAAAGGAATACATAAATTAAGATAACTAAACAACAAGATTACCTCAATGCTTGAAGATTCTTGTTGATGAAAATTGGATTGGAGATGTTGATTGTGGTTGAATGTTCATGAAGCTTGAATCAATTTTTGTAAAGATTCGTTGCTTTGATATTTTATCTTCCAAGATGATGATGACCTCTAAGATGATGACCTCCTCCAAAAACCTGTAACAAGATGTTAAAAACCAAAGACTAACTTCCAACTTAACCTTTGGTAGAGGAGGGGGGGTATTTATAGAATTTGATGTTGGTAAAAATATCAAAAGAGTGGGATAGTGAAGCAATTTGAATTTTTCCAAGTGGCACATGATTTAGTCAAGGTGAGGTTGGTGGGGATTCCCATGTGGGTTGGAAAATCTCCCTCTTTACACATGAATCCAAGTTTGAATAGAAATCATGCACATGTATTTAAATTAGATAAAATAATTTTTACCACCATTATTTGTCTTCATTCAAGCACTTAAAGAGGTGGCACACCAAATGTGGTGCTAGTTTCTATGTGGGAGATGAAAAGTCTAAGGTGAGATTGGTGGGGATTCCCATGTGGGTTGGAAAGTCTCCCATTTAGGTTGGTGAGCCTTCATTTAGGTTAAAAAGTCAAAAATGGATTCCCTTTATCTTTCCCAAAGTCTTAAATGGGTAGGTGTCTCTTTTAAAGTCTAATTTTATGTGGGAAGACAAAAATACATGTTGAATAGTGACCCCTTAAGGGGAAATTCACCACATTTCAAGGAGGGACCCTTGTGATGCTTGAATGAGGTCATCAAGCACTTTGGGAAGGGTCCTAAGTGGGGTATGACATCCCACATCAAGCCACATCACTTCTAAGAAAAGTCACTTGCCATATCACCCCCAAATCACCTCCCATGTCACTTGACATGTCACATGCCATGTCACTTGCCATGTCATCATGAATAGTGATAGTGGGTCACACAATGAAGAGTACTTTTGAATTGTGATTTTGAATGATATTTTTGATGAGGAGAATAGTGATTGAGTTGGGTTAAGGGGGGTTTTGGGAAGGTTTAAGAAGTTTTATGTGATATTGAGGCATTTAGTCATTAAAAACTGTAAATGTGCAATTTTTTGGTGTCTATATTTTGCCCCTTTTTGTTATGCAACTTTGAATTAACAACCTATAAAATAAAAAAATTCACTTTGTTAAAGGTTTAGATGCCTTGAATATGGGAGGAAGTGTTCCCAGTCAAATTGAGAGTCGATGAAGAAATGTTGAATCGGGTGTAGGTTTGATAAGCAATTGATGGGGATGCATTAGGTGGTGCCACAAGGTAGCTAGGTACGTGAAATGCCCATGGGTTCAAAAAATATGATTAAGAAAAATAGTTAGTTTTATGCAAATACTAAAGGTGCACATGTTGATAATAAGAAAGTCTAGTTCTAAGATAAATGATAAAGTAATCAGTCCCTAGCATTAGTCTTATCAAGATTCCTAGACAAGGTCGATGTTGACTCAAGTATCCATGGTAGGAAGTGCTCCTAGGAAACACAAATGGTATAATTTTTCATGAGGTGGTACAAATAGTTAAAATTTCAACATGGCAAGGTTGGTCATTATAGTCAAAATTTATTACAAAAAACACCAATGTTCTGGGTCTAAAGTAACTAATGTCAAGGTGGATATGTTGAAAGCATGGGTGGATTGGGTATGGGTTGGAAGGGGATGGCCAAGTTGACTCCGAATGCACATGGTAAGTGGACACTACCTACATAGTTCTATGGACATGAATCTAAAAAGAATGTTAATCCAAATGTATTTTTTTTGAGGTGAATGGTGTTGGTTAATTTGGTTGCACTAATTTGATATTAGGTAGGTAGGTCTAAGGGAAGGATGTTGGAGAAAGGAAAGTGCTAAAGGGTGAAAATGATGGTTATCAAATAGTTTCTGATGCATGTGGTAGAAATAGTGGATGAGATTACATAAGATGCAATTAGATGATTGCATCATCTATGCAATAAGAATTTGTAAGCATGGATAAGCAAGTTGAAGCATGAAGTTTCTACCACCATTGTAAAGAAAAGGAAAGGTAGAAATATGTGGTACCAAGATTTGTAAAATATAAAAATACTCAAATTTCCATGGTGATTTGATAGGTCCATTCATCACCATCCAAATAAGTTGACATTTTGGACATTCCACACTAATGTCATTAATATGCTATGGAAGGTTATTATTTAATGGTTCAAGGAATCAAAGTAGCAGAGCGGGTAAATGAGAAGCAACAAAGATTTGAACCCTTGACCCTTGAGTCAGTGGGGCCCCAAAATATGTAAGCATTGAGTTTTTGAGGGAATTTAGAGAAAGATGCTGACGGGTTTTGGAATATGGAGTGAGGTGAATAATAATAACATTAATTAATTGAGGTAGTAGGTTGTGGATTGTAGTTAAAGAGCAAGAATATTGAAAGGCATAAGAAGATGTAGTCTAAAAGGGAAAATTAAGGGAAATTACTGGTTATAAGGTTAGGGCATGTGAGAGGGTGTAACTATCATCCACTTGTAGGTATCCCAAATATTCCATTTGAAGGAAGTGTTTGTGTTCATTCTAACACCTTCAAAGGTTATAGTAAAAGATGTTGAAAATAGGCAAGACCAGAAGAGGTGGGGAAGAAATTTTCATCCCAATGGCTTAACAATTCTCAAGCTTGTTAGTTAGTCATATGAGCTTATAGTCTTAGCCAATTGTGTTATAGAGCCATAGGATTTGTATATATCTCACAGTAAACCAAAATCAAGTGGAAGACCCTGGAGGTCATAACATGCTCAAAATGGGTAGAGGGTTGAAACGTAAAAATGTGATAGGGAGGGTGAAGGAGTAGTTAGAGAGGGACAAAAAAGAGAGTTTGAGCACAATATACAATTTCATTTAAAGGAAGAAAGGGATGATCCTAAAGTAAGGAACCTAATAATATTTCATGCATTAAGGCAAGGATGTGGAGGATACAAGGAAGCAGACAATGAGATGTATGTAGAAGTAATACAACTAGTGATCACACTCTAAAGAAGTGGAGGTTTAATTAGAGAACATATGGGAGATCCAACAAGGGAGGAGGTAAAGGGGGATCAAGAGATGGATGAAGAGAAAACAAAAAGGTCATAGATAAAGATGAAGGTGGATAAAGATGTAAGAAGCCAAGCATGGTCATATAGGTCAAGAAGAATAAGGAAGGGAATCAAGGGAGATGGAAAAAATGAAATGAAATAGAGAGAAAAGAAGAAAAATAGAAGGTAGAATATTGGGGGTGTGATATGCACTAAAAAATGATAGATTGGAGAATTGAAAAGGATGGGGAGAGAAGTGTAAAAATCATGAAGGGTAAGGGGAGGTTGTGGGATATGGGTGGCCATGAAAGGTTTGAAAACAAGTCTAATGAAGATAAAATAGAAAATAGTTTGGTGATGAAAATGAAAAACAAGGAAATAAAAGGAAGAAAAGGAAAAATGAGGAAAAGGAGTGAAATGAGGTCACAAAGAAGATGATGGGAGAGCGAAGAAGCAGGTGCTATCTTTTCCAAGTAAGCATGGGTGATGATATGCAAGGAGAGGAATAACAAAGAAAAATAGATCGTGGTTTTGGAGATGAGAATGGGATGGAAAATGGGAAAGGGGTGAGGATTGAGGGGAAGCAAAAGATGGGTGGACAGGAAGGTGAAGAGAGAAGGTAGGTGATAATCAGCTTGTTAGAAGAGATTGACAAGCTGAAGGGGTGATTAGAAGGGATTGACTAGTTCTAAAATGGTGAGGTGGTGAATAAATAGGGGGACATAATGAAAGGGAGTGAGATGAAACTAAGGGGTGAAGATTAGGGCTGATAAGAATAAAAAGGAAAAATTGAAGCAGGGATACAAAGCACTTAGACTCACATAGATGCAAAAGATAAGTGAGTATCGAGATGAAAAGAGGAAAAGGGGAATGCAAAAAGGGCCATAGACAAGAAGAGATAAGAAGAAAAGGGCAATTATGGAAGGCTTCTTAAAGGATAAATACCCAGGGAGAAACTAGTTGTGAAGGAAAAGAGGGAAGATAAAAGGATGGATAAAAAACAAATAAGAAGAATGGAAAATGGGAAAGGTGGGTAGAGTGGTGAAATTGTAGAGAGTGGTGGTACATGTAAAGAAAAAAGTGAAACAATAGAAGAAATAGAAAGCTTGCAAGATGCATGGATGATGTGGAATGGGTGAGGAAAAGAGAGTGATATAGAGGGTACAAAAAATAACCAAGGGCAAGGGGAGATGATGAGGATAGAGAAATAAGTTGATGGGGATAAAGGGAAAGGTTGGTAATAAGGTGGAAGAGATTAAAAAAAAATCAAAAGGTGGGTGGGGAAGTGAACTATGAAGCATGCACAAGGAAAGATGATGGGGAGGCCAATGAAGTAGAGTAGGAGGTGGCTTTATGGGAGGTAAGAGTGGCCAATGGGGAATGTTGTCAACCCTTATTTTAAAATAGATTGACAAGCTGGAAAAGTGGTTAAAAGAGATTGACAAGATGGAGGTAGGGAGATGGTTAGGAGATACATAGATAAGTGGAGGAAGAGATGTTAGGTTGGAAGGGCAAATAAAGTAAAGTAAGTGGTCAAGCTGACCTCAGTAATTGAGCACTACCTACATAGTCCAAAAATACCTCAGGCCAATGTAGTTCTACCAAAAATGGGGGAAATACTTAAGAGGAAGCATTAAATGGTGTTAAAACATAAGGATGTTGAAGAAAGAATTCAAAGCTTCCTTGATATAGGATTCCCCAAGAAAGACGGTGTTGTTAGTAGTGGAAATGCGTGAGAAGAAAAATGGGGATGGGAACTAGTTGTTAGTGGTTGATCTGCCCATAGAAAAACACCTACATAGTCTATGGACATCAGGCTAATATAGTTGAATAAGGATTGGGTGAGTGGTGTTCAAATTGGCTGCCCTAATTTGATGGACCACATGGATTGGTTTGGGCCAATGGAGAAGCTTTTTTAAAATAGAGGTTTTGGATTTTGGTGAAGTTGATGGTGAAGGTGAATGGTGTAAATTGGTAAATAGTTACCATAATGATCCCACATTTAGAAGGATGAGTGATATGGATGGGCAAGGTAGGATAAATTAGAAGGGAACATAATGATATATACCATAAATGATCTTCAATGGAGCTAATCCAAAGAAGAGGTTCCTTTTTTAGGAGGTTACACCTTATAAAATTGTATGAGGGTAGGAGTTTAGAGATAGTGTTTACCACTATGAGCTATGTTTTAGGAGGTGGGGGTCTAACAAAATCTATAGAGTTGCTGTGGCCAAGGTTCATCGCTGCTATGAGCCAATTTTTAAGGGAATTAATGAAGTGATGACCTATAAAGAATTTATTTGATGGTTAAGTAGATTCTACAAGTAAGGAAGTTAGTAGCATTGTGAATGACATAAATTGGACCTTGCCTGAACTAAGAGCTGCAAGGGTAGGCTATAAAAATGGTGGCCATGTCTGCATCCTCTATCCCATCTTTGTGGAACAAAAGAATTTTTTGTTTCGCTAGTTTGGGCTTGACAAAAAAAACCTGCATGGCCAAAAGAAGATGGTGGTGCCCTTGCTATTGATGAACATTCAACTGGTATAAAAGAAAAGACTGCCATATTCAAGAAGACACTACCAATGGTTGGGGTCTGATGCTCAGGGGATGTGGTAATGGGCTAGTAGGAATATGAGGGAAAAAAAGGCAAGAAGGTGAATGTATTTCTACAAAAGACCTAGAGTAAAGTATGATTCTCACCTTATGGGGATGAATGTGGGAGAGGAGAATAGAGTATACCCTTTAGTGGTGTCTGAGACAGGGAATGCTATGGATGTTAGTTTAGGGAGTAATTAAGTAGAAGGATGGTTAAACACAAATCTAGAGTCACCAGATAATCAATCTAATGCTTAGGTAGGAAAATAATGTATGCCTATGCATTAGGCAATGTGTGTGTAATATAATGACTGTGTATGTGTCATGTGAGTCCTCCTGCCCTAAATAAAATATTACATAGTTTGTTTTAAACATGTAAAAAATGTGTTGGATATCACTGATTGAATGTTTTCATGCTTAAGATTATGGATATTTATGAATGTTATGGTTATGGTTATGATTGGTATGGTGATGGTTATTGGAATCTTGCTTAATGTAAACAAGATGATTGAGGTTGTTGCAATATTGAATGGTAAAATTTGTGATGAAAACATCAACCAAGCACATTAAGATGAGAAGAGGTCACAATGCTTTATTTTTGACAAGGACTAAAAATAGAGCTAAAGTGGGATCAACTTAATGAATATAAGCCCTTCAAATGCTATGCATGAGTGGGCATTAGTCGATAAAAAAGGTTTCTTGATCATAGGGTGTCAAGTAATCTCTAAATCCCTTGATTTATAGATAGACTAAAGGCAAGATGGGTGATAGGTGGTGTGAAGGGTAATGAGTGATATGTATGATAACCTCATGTGAATTAGTTTGACTCACCTATAGATGGCCTAAGAATAATAATAGATAAGTCCATGTCATATGCTAGATGTGGACTGAATAGTGTAAAAAGTCTACACGGGAGAGCTGATTATAGCTTCCAATTTATTATGCTGCTTGAGAGATGATTGTGGCTTTATAATTTGTTGGGTCTTTTGATTTAGTGCTGTATATGGAGAGATGATTGATGCAAGAAGCTTCCATGAAATTTATCTACTTTTTAGAAATGTAACTCAACCATCCTTCAAGGGATTAGTTTAAGCTCATTAAATTTGTTTTAATGTTCTTGATAACTATCCTTCAAGGAAGTAGTCTACCTTACATGTGGCAATTTTTATTTTTATTTTTGGGTAGCTGTCCTTCAAGGGAGTAGTCTACAATTCTTAAGCTATTGACCCAATGAATTATTGCAAGATGAAATGTGTTTATACATGGACTGATTTAATGAGGTTTAGAGTTTTACCTTTATGAGGGAAACCATTTACACAAGAAGGTAAATGATATGTGAAAGGGTGTGGTTTTTAGAGATAATGAACCATGGGATTTTGTCTTGTTAGAGATGAAAAGTATCCATGAGAATCATGCTATGGGTAGAGCTATGGTACCCATATTTAGGATTAGGACATGACTGTAATGGTTAATCACATGGTTCTATATTATAATCAATTGTCTTAAAAAGGGGAGGAGGAAGGTGGGTGAAGGTTAAGATCTCATAATCAAGGGATGAGCTCAAGTTAGACAAACATGTGAGCTTGATCCTTCTTTAAAATAAAAATGGACATAGATTTGAAGCATTAAGAGGCTTAAGTTCTAGTTTTCCTTTGAGAGAGGACAAATGATAAGATCTTGATCCATACTTATGGATGATGATGTAGGGTCCAAGACAATTGAACACAAACTTTCCTCGTTTACTCTTCTCCATGTTGGTCACATGGTTTTTTTTAGGATGATGTATCTAATAGTGAAGTCCTGAGGTTTGAGGTAAGGTTGGTTAGGTTTGATGGAGATGGGTAATATCCAATGGTTGAATGGGAGAGTTTGTATCCCAAATAGGTCAAGTAGTGTGCAAATGGGTTTCCCTAATTTGATATACCACTTGGTTTAAGATGGGTTGATGGATATGTTTAGGTGATAGGTTGAGACAAAAGAATCAAGGATTATTTTAGTTAATGGTTAAGGTATGGTTGTATTTAATAAATGGTTAAAACCTTATGGAAGGAAAGTTGCCCTAGTTTACTCTTGTATGGGTGGGAAAAATATCCCAAAGTGAAGGTGTTTGTGGTTGGGTTCAGTTAGAATGTTGAGGGTTTGAAGGGTATGTTAGTAGAATGGACATTTTAGCCTTTTCCTTATCTTTTTGTTGGATGTAAGAGTGGGTAACCCTACAGATGGTGTGGATAAAATTAATTGTTGGTTTAGCTTTCTATTTCAATTCCTCTTTACTCTTAGGTGAGAATGGGGGAATAGGCAAGTGTTGGGTAGGTTTGATTGATGGTTGGGTTGGCAATAGGCTCAAAAGAGGTTCATTTGATAACATATTATCCTTATCATAAAGTTGATGGATAATGGTTTTAAGAGCCTTGCAATGTTATATATCATGGCCAATTATCCTATGGTAAGAGAACATATGGTGGTAATTGTACCATGAAAGTTTTGGGCATAAAGGGTTGAAAGTTTTGATAGGGTCAAAAGGTTTGTTATGTGGTAAGGTTAAGGAAGAGGTTGGAAATAACCTTTGTAAAATGGTTGAATAGGATTCATGCAAAGGTGTTGGAGGTGATAGGTTTTTAGTTTTGGGATCCTTCCTAAAATTAATTTTTACTATAGAATTTATGGGTGGTGGGGTAGTTTTGGTTTGTTGGTTAAGTGGGGTTGGATTGGTTAAGGGAGGTTCATTTGATAACATATTATCCTCATATAAGTTATGGATGAGTGCTTGGAGAGATTTGCAATGCTCTATGTCATGTCTAGGTGTCGTATGCTATGCATAGCCTAAGTTGGCATTAAACCATTTTGGTTGAGGATGTGAAGGGTCAAAATTTTTGATAGGTTGGAAATGTTTGAGATGTGGTAAGGTTAAGGAGGAAGTTTTCAATAACCTTTGTAAAATAGTTGAATAAGGTTCAAGTAAAGGCATTGGGGGTGATGGATTTTTGGGCTTTGGAGTGGGAGCCTTCTTAGGAGTAGGCTTTACCCTGGAAGTTGTTAAATATGGAATGGTTTTAGTAGATTGGTTAGGTAGGGGTTGCTTGGGTGGTTGAGAAGTAGAATATTTAAGAGAAAGGGGGGCCATGGGTCTATTTTGAAATGGTTTAAGAGATTCCACCCTTGTAATAGGTTTAGTCAAAGTTTTCTTTGATGAACTTGATGGAGTTAGGTCTAATTTCAAATATTGGTGAGCTATGATAGGAATATGAAGTATTCCTAGATTCTTGATGGGTTTTTTCAAAGAGGTGCAAGGATTTTTAACAATTTTATATGGAAGTGGCTTGGATGGTTCCCCTGTGGTTTTGGAGGATGGAGTATCTGAGGATGGGGTTGAGGTAGTGATAGGTTTGAGGGTGGATTCAAGTGAAGTTAAAGGTTCTTATTTTTTTTGATAGGGGAGACCAAGAGGATGCCAGAAAGTGCCTCTATCAAGATTGGGTTGAGAAATAAACTCTAGGATTTATACAAGCTTAGAAAAGGGTTTGTAGATAGGTTTGGTTCCTTGATCATTTATTTCAAATCTAAGACCCTTCTATGGAGAAGAGGGAATGGTTTCCCCATCTATGTTTTTGGTGGAAGGTTCAAAATTTAGAGAAGATGTGTCTTCCATAGATGGATTGGATAAGGTGACCTCTTATAAAGGAATGATTTCTAAAGAGTAGGCAAGTATGTGGTGGGGGAGGAAGGTGTAATGGTGTAAAGTGAAAGGAAGGGAATGGTTGCTTCTTTTATTTGGTCATCCAAAGGAATGGGAAGTGATTCCCCCATTTCAATGAGTGGGGTGGAAGAAGTAGTAGTAATAGTTTATCAATAACAACATTGACTGTGTGTACCTCATAAGTGTTAGAAGATTCTGGTTGGCTTTGATTAACTAAAAGGGGAAGTGGAAAAGATTGTTT
Organism: Torreya grandis; assembly: GCA_037957365.1. Lineage (NCBI taxonomy): Eukaryota > Viridiplantae > Streptophyta > Pinopsida > Cupressales > Taxaceae > Torreya > Torreya grandis. Next base: position 812,738 of record JARHVA010000219.1, on the reverse strand, counting down.
GGTTTCCTTAATTATGATTTGTAAGGAAATTTGTAAAGGTTCTACTTGGTCAACAAGTGGATTGGTTAAGGTTGGTGTTATTATAGTTTCGTTAGTTGTAGGTTTACTAATGGTCAAAAGAGGGTGTACCAATGTCTCAATTGTCACATTAGGGTGTGAAACTATTTATAAGTTATTTGGTTGGCTTGAAGAGGCTAGTTGGTTTGATATGGTAGCAAGTTGGTTGGGTTGATAGGTTGGTTGATCAGTTGAGGGTGATGAAATTGATTGGGTTAACAAGATGGGTTGAGGTTGATATGATGGTTGGGGGAAATCGCCTAAGCTTTGACAAGGTCGGGGTGATTGAAATGATAGATGTTGATAAGTTGTTGGTTGGGAATGATAATAATTAAATGGATGATGATAGGCCATTGGTTGGTTGTAAGTGAGGTTTGATTGATAATGGATACCAAAAATAAATGACCTAAGTTTTGCCTCTAATCTAGCGATCTAATCTTTTATCACTACAACATACTTAGGTTATAGTTCGAATGAAGGTTGATAGTTTGTGGGTTGGTTGAAGTTGGAGTTTGATGAGTTACAGGTAAGGATAAGTTGATTGTAGATAATGTTTGGTTGGTTATATCCAATGTTTGGTTGGTTTTAGATAGGATTAGGTTGGTTGTAGACAAGGTTAGGTTGATTTTTGGTAAGGAAGGGAGCATACGTGGCTTGCAATGAAAATTACTACTTTAAGGTGAAAGGATTGTTATCCAAAATCCTATAAAATTTAGGATCTCCAAGAGATAAAATAGGAAATCTCTCGATTGAACAAGATAGTGGAGATGAGGTATTGGAAAATAGGTTCTTGGTTGGTTTGATTACTGAATTTTTAGTCTTGTAAAGACTATATGAAGAATGGAGAGAAATGAATCTCACACCTCAAATAAGAAGTAAGCAAAATAAAAGATTCAAGGCAATCAAAATATACACTAAGATACGTAAAATCCTAGAGTTTTAATTATCTCTCTTTTGGCTTATGCCTTAGAAAGTGTAAAGGGGAAATCATCTTGAATAGGTCTTAAACAAGGTAGTCTTTGTTCAATTTTAGGTTATGTTTAGGCACTCAAGAAGAAGTCTGTATTAGATTGAGTACATGGCTTGGTGTTTGGGGTTTGATCCCCTCCCTTCAAAATCTTGCAACTAGTGTGGGTGCTTAGCCAATATATATTGATTACTAGAGTTTATACTCAACCAAAGAGTTAAGTTGGTTATCCCCTTGGTTATTAAGTCCAAGTATGATAACCAAAAAGGGGTAAGGTGATTCACTAGGTGATGAAATCCTAGTCAGGCCTTATCTCAAGTGAGTTTTATGTTTATTTTATGCAAGTGGTTTGGTTGTGTAATATTTGTAAACTATGGTTAATTTGTTTTACCTTTAATTAATTTAGGTGAACTAATTAAGTTAGCAAGAAAACATTGTATGCAATTAATTTTAACCCAAAGTAATTTTTTTCTTTTTTCTTTTTATGAAAATAAGAATGACTAAAATGAACTTAAATGAAACATGAAAATTTAATCCTAATCCTAGGATGAATGCTCTTTTGATTTTTTTTAGAAATGCAAGAAAAAAATGAATATATATAATTTTCTAAATAAAAGAAGCTAAAACTTACGTTTTGAAAGAGTCAAATGATTAATTTTTTAGAAATGAAATTACATCTAAATGCCATTTTGATAATTCAAATAAATTTCCTAAAATAAATAATGAACCCAAGAAAACTCAAGGGTCCCACCAGGCATACCAAAATGTTTCTCTCAATTTTTTTGCTTTTCTTAATTTTTTTAAAAGAAAGAAACTAAGAATAGGGTGTGTAGAAAAACTTATTGAATGTGAGTACATTCGATCCAAGTGATTGTGGAGATATACTCTTTGTCTTGGGAGAATGACTTGAAAATAATAAAACACTAAAATAAACTTGTTTGTTAGACAAGTAGATGGGTGGATTGCCTAGCATGAGTTAGATCCTAGAAGCAAAAGCCTTCTAGGAGGCTATCAATCCACCTACTTTTAAACACTTTAGTGGTAATGATAAAAGAAATATATTTACCTCATATGACTATAAATATTAAATAAAATATAAAAAATAACAATAAATTAATCAATAAAAATAAATGCTTTTCTTAGATGGCTAAAATAAAGCAACTAGTTTAAATAATGCGAATACTAAAAATTAGCTAAAATAAAGTTGTAGTTTTTGGTTTGATAAAGGTCTAAAAAGTTATTTGGTTGGGTTTGGGAAGGGGTTGAGATGGTGAAGGGTAACGTTTTAAATAAAATAAGAGGGATAAATGGTCAAAAGAGGGTCAAGAAGGCAAAGGGGGCAAATGGTCAAAATGAGGCCAAGAAGGCAAAGGAGCAAATGTCAAAATGAGGCCAAGAAGGCAAAAGGGTAAATGGTGATCAAGAAGACAAAGGGTAAATGGTGATCAAGAAGACAAAGGGGATATGGATAAGAGGATAAAATGACAAGAGGGTGATGAAGGAAACAAGTGAAATAAGAAGGCCAAAGGGAAAGGATTACATAAATTAAGATAACTAAACAACAAGATTACCTCAATGCTTGAAGATGCTTGTTGATGAAGATTGGCTTGGAGATGTTGATGATGGTTGAATGTTCATGAAGCTTGAAGAAATTTATGCAAAGCTTTATTGCTTTGATATTTTATCTTCCAAGATGATGATGACCTCCTCCAAAAACTTGCAATAAGATGTTATAAACCAAAGACTAACTTCCAACTTAACCTTTGGTGAAGGAAAGGGGGGTATTTATAGTATTTGATGTTGGGAAACATGACAAAAGAGTGGCATAGTGAAGCAATTCAATTTTTTCCAAGTGCTTCATGATTTAATCAAGGTGAGGTTGGTGGGGATTCCCATGTGGGCTGGAAAATCTCCCTCTTTGCACATGAATCCAAGTTTGAATAGAAATCATGCACATGTATTTGAGTTAGATTGAAGACTTTTTACCACCCTTATTTATCTTCATTCAAGCACTTAAATATGTGGAACACCAAATGTGGTGACATTTTCTATGTGGGAGATGAGAAGTCCAAGGTGAGATTGGTGAGGATTCCCATGTGGGTTGGAAAGTCTCCCATTTAGGTTGTTGAGCCTTCATTTAGGTTAAAAAGTCAAAAATGGGTGCACTTTGTCTTTCCCAAAGTCTTAAATGGGTAGGTGTATATTTTAAAGTTTAATTTTATGTGGGAAGATAAAAATACATGTTGAATAATGACCCCATTAAGGGGAAATTCACCATATTTCAAGGGGGCCCCCTTATGATGCTTTAATGAGGTCATAAAGCACTTTGGGAAGGGTCCCAAGTGGGGTATGATGTCCCACATCAAGCCACATCACTTCTAAGCAAAGTCACTTGTCATATCACCCCCAAATCACCTCCCATATCACTTGACATGTCACATGCCATGTCACTTGCCATATCACATGCCATGTCACTTGCCATGTCATCATGACTAGTGGTAGTGGGTCCCACAATGAAGATTACTTTTGAATAGTGATTTTGAATGATATTTGTGATGAGGAGAATAGTGATTTAGTTGGGTTAAGGGGGGTTTTAGGAAGGTTTAAGAAGTTTTAGGGGATCTTGAGGCATTTAGTCATAAAAAACTGTAAATGTGTAATTTTTTGGTGTCTACATTTTGCCTCTTTTTATTATGTACATTTGAATTAACAAGTTATAAAAAAAACAAATCACTTGGTTAAAGGTCTAGATTCCTTGAGTATGGGAGGAAGTGTTCCCACTCAAATTGAGAGTTGATGAGGAAAGGTTGAATCAGGTGTAGGTTTGATAAGCAGTTAATAGGGAGGCACTAGGTGGTGCCACAAGGTAGCTAGGTACGTGAAATGCCCATGGGTTCATAAAATATGATTAAGTAAAATAGTCAATATTACACAAAGACTAAAGGTGCACATGTTGATAATAATAAGGTCTAGTTCTAATATAAATGATAAGGTAACTGATCCCCAGAATTGGTCATAGCTGATCGAGTTAGTCTTATCAAGGTTCCTAGATAAGGTCGATGTTGACTTAGGTATCCAGGGTGGGAAGTGATCCTAGGAAAACAAAAATGCTCTAGTTTTTCATGAGGTGGTGTAAATATTTAAAAGTACAACATGGTAAGGTTGGTCATTATGGTCAAAAGTTATTGCAAAAAACACCAATGTTCTAGGTTAAAAGTAACTAATGTCAAGGTGGATGTGGTGAAAACATGGGTGGATTGGGTATAGGTTGGAAGGGGATGTTGAGATGACTCCTAATGTACATGGTAAGTGGACACTACCTACATAGTTCTATGGAGATGTATCTAAAAAGAACGTTAGGCTAAATGTAGTTCTTTTAAGGTGAATGGTGTTGGTTAATTTGGTTTCCATAATTTGATATTAGGTAGGTAGGTAGGTCTAGGGGAAGGATGTTAGAGAAAGGAAAGTACTAAAAGGTGAGAAAGATGGTTATCAAATAGTTTCTGATGCATGTGGTAGAAATTGTGGATGAGATTACCTAAGATGCAATTAGACAATTACATCAACTATGCAATAAGAATCTGCAACCATGGATAAGTAGGGTGAAGCATGAAGTTTCTACCACCATCGTAAAGAAAGGGAAAGGTAGAAATATGTGGTACCAGGATTTGTAAAATCTATAAATACTTAAATTTCCATGGTGATCTAATAGGTTCATTCATCACCATCTAAATAAGCTAACATTGTGCACATTCCATAATAATGCCATTAATAGGATATGGAAGGTTATTATTCAATGGTTTAGGGAATCAAAGTAGTAGAGTGGGTAAATGAGAAGAAACAAATATTTGAACCCTTGACCCTTTAGTCAGTGGGGCCCCAAATAAGTAAACATTATGTTTTAGAGGGAATTCAGAGAAAGCTAATGAGGGGTTTTGGAATATGGAGTGAGGTGAATAATAATAAAATTAATTAATTGAGAGAGTGGGTTGTGGATTATGGTTAAAGAGCAGGGCTATTGTAAGGTGTAAGAAGATGTAGTCTGAAAGGGAGAATCAAGGGAAATTACTAGTTGGAAGGTTAGGGCATGTGAGAGGGTGTAACTATCATCCCCACATGGGTATCCCAAATCTTCCATTTGAAGGAAGTTTTAGTGTTCATTTTAACACCTTTAAAGGTTGGAGTAAAAGGGGTTGAAAATAGGCAAGACCAGAAGAGTGGAGAAAGAATTTTCATCTTGATTATTTAACAATGCTCAAGCTTACTGGTTAGTCGTATGAGCTTGCAGTCTTAGCCAATTATGTTATAGAGCCATAGGATTTGTATATGTCTCATAGTAAATGAAAATCAAGTGGAAGACGTTGGAGGCCATAACATGCTTAAAATGGGTAGAGGGTTGAAAAGTAAAAATGTGATAGGGAGGGTGAAGGAGTCGTTAGAGAGGGACAAAAAAGAGAGTCTGAGTGCAACATACAAAGGCATTTAAAGGAAGAAAGGGATGATCCTAAAGTAAGGAACTTGATCAAATTTCATGCATTAAGGTAAGGGTGTGGAGGATATAATTAAGTAGACAAGGAGATGTACGTAGAAGCAATACAACTAATGACCACACTCTAAAGAGGTGGAGGTTGAATTAGAGAACATAAGGGAGATCCAACAAGGGAGGAGGTAATGGGGGACCAGGAGATGGATGAAGAGAAAATAACAAGGTCATAAATAAAGATGAAGGTGGAGAAGGATGTAAGAAGCCAAGCATGGTCATATAGGTCAATAAGAATAAGGAAGGGCATCAAGGGAGACAAAAAACATGAAATGAAATAGAGAAAAGAGAAGAAAAATAAAAGGTATGATATTAGGGGTGAGAGATGCACTAAAGAATGATAGATTAGAGAATTGAAAAGGATGGGGAGAGAAGTTTAACAATCATGAAGGGTAAGGGGAGGTTGGGGGATATGGGCGACCATGAAAGGTTTGAAAATAAGTCTAAAAAATATAAAAGAGAAAATAATTTGGTGATGAAAATGAAAAATAAATAAATAAATTGAAGAAAAGGAAACATGAGGAAAAGGAGTGAAATGAGGACACAAAGAAGATGACGGGAGAGGGAAGAAGTATGTGGTATCTTTACCAAGTAATTGTGGGTGATGATATGCAACTAGAGGAATAAGGAATCAAAATATATGGTGGTTTTAGAGATGATAATGGGATGGAAAATGGGAAAGGGGTGAGGAATGAGGGGAAGTAAAAGATGGGTGGACAAGAAGGTGAAAAGAGAAGGTAGGTGATAATTAGCTTGTTAGAAGATATTGACAAGCTGAAGGGGTGATTAGAAGGGATTGACAAGCTAAAAAATGGTGGGGTGGTAAATAAATAGGGGGACACAATGAAAGGGAGTGAGATGAAACTAAGGGGTGAGGATTAGGGATGATAAGAACAAAAAAGAAGAATTGAAGCAAGGATACAAAGCGTGGATACTCACACAGTTGCAAAAGATAAGTGAGTATCGAGATGAAAAGAGGAAAAGGGGAATGCAAAAAGGGCCATAAGAAAGAAGAGATAAGAAGAAAAGGGCAATTATGGAAGGCTTCTCAAAGGATAAATACCCAGGGAGAAACTAGTTGTGGAAGAAAAGAGGGAAGATAAAAAGGATGGATAAAAAGCAGAAAAGAAGAATGGAAAATGGGAAAGGTGAGAAGAGTGGTGGAATGGTAGAGAGTAGTGGTACACATAAAGAAAAAGTGTAGCAATAGAAGAAATAAAAAGCTTGAAAGATGCACATGATGTTGTGGAATGGGTGAAGAAAACAGAGTGATAAAGAGGGTACAAAAAATAGTCAAGGGCGAGGGGAGATGATGAGGATGGAGAAAGAAGTTGAAGGGAATAAAAGGTAAGGTTGGTAATAAGGTGGAAGATATTAAAAAAAAGCAAAAGGTGGGTGGGGAAGTGAATTGCGAATCATGCACAAGGAATGATGATGGGGAGGCCAATGAGATAGAGTAGGAGGTGGATTTATCTAAGGTAAGAGGGGCCAATGGGGAATGTTGTCAACCCTTGTGTTAAAATAGATTGACAAGCTAGAAAAGTGGTTAAAAGAGATTGACAAGATGGAGTTAGGGAGATGGTTAGGAGATAGGTAGAGAAGTGGAGGAAGAGATTTTAGGTGAGAAGGGAAAATAAAGTAAAGGAAGTGGTCAAGCTAACCTCAGTAATTGAGCACTACCTACATAGTCCAAAAAGACCTTAGGACAAAGTAGTTCTCCCAATAATGGGGGAAATACTAAAGAGGAAGCATTAAATGGTGTTAAAACATAAGGATTTAGAAGAAATAATTCAAAGCTTCCTTGATATAGGATTCCCAAAGAAAGAAGGTGATGTTAGCGGTGGAAATGAGTGAGAATAAAAAAATGGATGGGAATTAGTTGTTAGTGGCCGAGCTGCTCTTAGAGAAACACCTACATAGGCTATGGACATCAAGCTAATATAGTTCAACAAGGGTTGGGTGGGTGGTGTTCAAATTGGCTGCCCGAATTTGATGGACCATATGGATTAGATTGGGCCAATGGAGAAGGTTTTGTAAAATAGAGGTTTTGGATTTTGGTGAAGTTGACGGTGAAGGTGAATGGTGTAGATTGGTAAATAGTTACCATAATGATCCCACATTTAGTAGGATGAGAGATATGGATGGGAAAGGTAGGATAAATTTTAATGGAACACAATGCTAATTATCGCAAATGATCTTCAATGGAGTTAATTAGAAGAAGAGGTGCCTTTTTTAGGAGGTTACACCTTATAAAATTGTATGAGGGTAGGAGTTTGGAGATAATGTTTACCAATATGATTTGAGTTTCAGGAGGTGGGGGTCTATCTAGGTCTACAGAGTTGCTATGGCCAAGGTTCATCACCGCTATGAGCCAAGTTTTAAGGGAAGTAGTGAAGTGACGACCATCAAAGAATTTATTTGATGGTTAAGTAGATTCTAAAATTAAGGAAGTTAGCATCATGGTGAATGAAAAAGGATGGACCTTGACTGACCTAAGAGCTGCATGGGTAGGATAGACATATAAAGGCCATGTCTGCAACCTTTGTCCCATCTTTGTGGAGCCAATGAATTATTGGTTTTGCTAGTTTGGGCCTAACCAACAAAAAGCTTCATGGATGGAAGAATTTGGTGGTACCCTTGCTATGGATGAACATTAAACTGGTATAAAAGAAAAGACTGCCATGTTCGAGTAGACACTACCAATGGTTGGGGTCTAATGCTTAGGCATGTGGTAATGGGTTGGTAGGAATATGAGGGAAAAAAGGGAAAGAAGGTGAATGTATTGCTATGAAAGACCTAGAGTAGAGTATGATTCTCACCTTATGGGGGTGATTGTGGGAGAGGAGAATAGAGTATACCCTTTAGCAGTGGCTGAGATAGGGAATGCTATGGATGTTAGTTTAGGGAGTAATTAAGTAGAAGGATGGCTAAACACAAATCTAGAGTCACTAGATAATCGATCTAATGCTTAGGTAGGAAAATAATGTATGCCTATGCATTAGGCAATGTGTGTGTAATCTAATGACTATGTATGTGTCATGTGACTCCTCCCGCCCTAAATAAAATATTACTTTGTTTGTTTTAAACATGTAAAACATGTGTTGGATATCACTGATTGAATGTTTTCATGCTTAAGATTGTGGATATTTATGAATGTTATGGTTATGGTTATGATTGGTATGGTGATGGTTGTTGGAATCTTGCTTAATGTAAATAATATGATTGAGGTTGTTGCAATATTGGATGGTAAAAGTTGTGATGAAAAGATCAACCAAGCACATTAAGATGAGAAGAGGTCACGATGCTTTGTTTTTGACAAGGACTAAAAATAGACCTGAAGTGGGATCGAATTAATGAATATAAGCCCTTCAAATGCTACGCATGAGTGGGAGTTAGTCAATAAAAATGGTTTCTTGATCATAGGGTGTCAAGTAAGCTCTAAATCCCTTGATTTATAGATATTCTAAAGGGAAGATGGGTGATAGGTGGTGTGAAGGGTAATGGGTGATATGTATGATAACCTCATGTGAATCAGTTTGCCCCATCTATAAATGGCCTAAGAATAATAATAGACACATTCATGTCATACGTTAGATGTAGACTGATTAGTGTAGAAAGTCTACATGGGAAAGTTGATTATGGCTTCCAACTTATTATGTTGCTTGATATATGGTTGCGGCTTTAGAATTTATTGGGTCTTTTGCATTAATGTTGTATATGGAAAGCTGATCGATGTAGGAAGCTTCCATGAATTTCTCTACTTTTGACAAAGTTAACTCAGCCATCCTTTAAGGGATTGGTTTAAGCTCATTAAATTTATTTTAATGTTCTTGATAGTTGTCCTTCAAGGGAGTAGTCTACCTTACATGTGGTAATTTTTATTTTTATTTTTGGGTAGCTGTCCTTCAAGGGAGTAGTCTATAATGCTTAAGATATTGAACCATTTAATTATTGCAAGATGAAATGTGTTTAGACAGGGACCGGTCTAATTAGGTTTAGAGTTTTACCTTTTTGAAGGAAAAACTTTACACAAGAAGGTAAATGATACACGAAAGGGTGTGGTTTTGAGAGACAATGACCATGGGATTCCATCTTGTTAGAGATGAAAAGTATCCATGAGAATTATGCTATGGGTAGAGCTGTGGTACCCATATTTAGGATTAGGCCATGACTATAATGGTTAATCACATGTTTTATTTTATAATCAATTGTCTTAAATAGGGGAGAAGGAACGTGGGTGAAGGTTAAGATCTCATAATCAAGGGATGAGCTTCAGTTAGACAATAGGTGAGCTTGATCCTTATTTAATATAAAAATGGACATAGATGTGAAGCATTGAGAGGCTTAAGTTCTATTTTGCCTTCGAGAGAAGAAAAATGATAAGCTTTTGATCTATACTTATGGGTGATGATGTAGGGTCCAAGACAATTGAACACAAACTTTCCTCATTTACTCTTCTCCATGTTGGTTTTCTTTTAGGATGATTTCTCTAATATTTAAGTCCTGAGGTTTGAGGTAAGGTTGGTTAGGTTTGATGGAGATGGGTAATATCCAATGGTTTGATGGGAGAATTTGTATCCCAAATAGGTCAAGTATTGTCCAAATGGGTTTCCCCAATTTGATATACTACTTGGTTCAAGATGGGTTGATGGATAGGTTTGGTTGATAGGTTGAGACAAAAAAAGCCAAAGGTTAGTTTAGTTAATGGTTAAGGTATGGTTTTAGTTAATAAATGGTTAAAGCCTTATGGAAGGAAAGTTCTCCCAATTTACTCTTTGCATGGATGGGGAAAATATCCCAAATTGAAGGTGTTTTTGGTTTGTTTCGGTTAGAATGTTAATTGTTTGAAGGGTATGTTCATAGAATGGACATTTTAGCCTTTTTCTTATCTTTTTGTTAGACCTAAGAGTGGGTAACCCTATAAATGGTGTGGATAAAAGTAAGTTTTGGTTTAGCTTGCTATTTCAGTTCCTCTTTACTCTTAGGTGAGAATGGGGGAATAGGCATGTGTTGGGTAGGTTTGGCTGATGGTTGGTTTGGAAATAGGCTCAAAGGAGGTTCATTTGATAACATATTATCCTTGCTATAAAGTTGATGGATAATGGTTTTAAGAGCCTTGAAGTGTTCTGTATCATGGTCAAGTATCTTATGGTAAGAGCACATATGGTGGTCATTGTACCATGATGGTTTTGGGCATAAAGGGTCAAATTTTTTGATAGGGACAAAAGGTTTGATAAGTTGTAAGGTTAAGGAATATGTTGGAAATAACCTTTGTAAAATGGTTGAATAGGATTCATACAAAGGTGTTGGAGGTGATAGGTTTTTAGTTTTGGGAGCCTTCCTAAAATTAATTTTTACCATAGAATTTATGGGTGGTGGGGTAGTTTTGGTTTGTTGGTTAGGTTGGGTTGGCTTGGTTAAGGGAGGTTCATTTGATAACATATTATCCTCATATAAGTTGTGGATGAGTGCTTGGAGAGATTTTAAATACTTTGTGTCATGTCTAGGTGTCATATGGTATGCATAGACTAAGTTGGCATTAAATCATTTTGGTTGAGGATGTGAAGAGTCAAAATATTTGATAGTTTGGAAATGTTTGAGAGGTGGTAAGAATAAGGTAGAGGTTTTCAATAACCTTTGTAAAATAGTTGAATAGGATTCAAGTAAAGGCATTGGGGGTGATGGATTTTTGGGCTTTGGAGTGGGAGCCTTCTTAGGAGTAGGCGTTACCCTGGAAGTTTTTAGTTGTAGAATGGTTTTAGTAGATTGGTTAGGTTGGGGTTACTTTGTTGGTTTAGAAGTAGAAGATTTAAGAGAAAGGGGGCCATGTGTCTATTTGGAGATGGCTTAAGAGATTACACCCTTGTAATAGGTTTGGTTAAAGTTTTCTTTGATGGACTTGATGGAGTTAGGTCTAATTTAAAATATTGATGAGATATGTTAGGAATAAGAAGTATTCATAGATTCTTGATGGGTTTGGTCAAAGAGGTGTAAGGATTTTTAACAATTTTATATGGAAGTGGCTTGGATGGTTCCCATATGGTTTTGGAGGATGGAGTATTTAAGGATGGGGTTGAGGTAGTGATAAGTTTTAGGGTGGATTCAAGTGAAGTTAAGGGTTCTTGTTTATTTTCATATGGGAGGCCAAGATGATGCTAGAAAGTGGCTCTATCGAGATTGGGTTGAGAAGTGATCTCTAGGATTTGTACAAGCCTAAAAAAGGGTTTGTAGATAGGTTTGGTTCCTTGATCATTTATTTCAAATCTTAAACCCTTGGGTGGAGAAGAGGGAATGGTTTCCCCATCTATGTTTTTGGTGGAAGGTTTAAAATTTAGAGAAGATGTGTCTTCCATAGATGGAGTGGATAAGGTGACCTCTTTTAAAGGAAGAGCAGGTGAGTCTATGGTGGGGGAGGAAGGTGTAATGGTGTCAAGTGAAAGGAAGGGAGTGGTTACTTCTTTTGTTTAGTCATCCAAAGGAATGGGAAGTGATTCCACCACTTTAATGAGTGGGGTGGAAGAAGTAGTAGTAATAGGTTTATCAATAACAACATTGATTGTGTGCACCTCATAAGTGTCAAATGATTCTGATTAGATTTGATTCACTAAAAGGGGAAGTGGAAAATATTGTTTGGTTTACTTAATTGTGATTTGTATGGAAATTTGTAAAGGTTTTACTTGGTCAACAAGTGGATTGGTTGAGGTTGGTATTATTATAGTTTCTTTAGTTATAGGTTTAGTAAGGGTTAGAAGAGGGTGTACCAATGTCTCAGTTATCACCATAGGGTGTGAAAGTATTTATAAGTTATTTGGTTGGCTTGAAGAGGCTACTTGTTTTGAGAGGTTAACAATTTGTTTGGGTTGATAGGTTAATTAATTGATTGGTTGATCAGTTGAGGGTGATGAAATTGATTGGGTTAACAAGGTGGGTTGAGGTTGATATGATGGTTGGGGGAAATGGCTTAAGCTTTGACAAGGTTGGGGTGATTGAAATGATAGATGTTGATAGGTTGTTGGTTGGACATGATAATAATTAAATGGATGATGATAGGCTATTGGTTGGTTGTAAGTGAGCTTTGATTGATCATGGATACCAGAAATAAATGACCTAAGTTTTTCCTCTAATATAGCAATCTGATCTGTTATCACCGCAACAAACTCAGGTGGTAGTTCAGATGAAAGTTGATAGTTTTTGGGTTAGTTGAAGTTAAGTTTGATGAGTTATACTTAGGGATAGGTTGGGTTGGTTATAGACAAGGTTGGGTTGGTTGTAGATAAGATTGAGTTTGTTGTAGACAAGGTTGGGTTGATTTTTGGTAAGGAAGGGAACATACGTGGCTTGCGATGCAAGGTACTACTTTAAGGTGAATGGATTGTGAGCCACAATCCTAGAAAAGTTAGGATCTCTAAGAGATAAAATAGGAAATCTATCCATTGGAAAATATAGTGGAGATGAGGTATTAGAAAATAGGTTCTTGTTTGGTTTAATTCTTCAATTTGTAGTGAGGTAAAGACTATATGAAGAATGGAGAGAAATGATTCTCACACCTCAAAAAGAAATAAGAAAAAGAAAAGATTCAAGGCAGTCAAAACATACACTAAGATACATTAAATCCTAGAGTTTTAATTATATCTGTTTTGGCTTATGCCCTTGAAAGTGTGAAGGGGAAATCATCTTGAATAGGTCCTAAATAAGGTAGTCTTTGTTCAATTTTAGGTTATGTTTAGGCTTTCAAGAAGAAGTCTGTATTGGATTAAGTACATGGCTTGGTGTTTGGGCTTGATCCCCTCACTTCAAAATCTTGTAGCTAGTGTGGGTGATTAGCCAATATATATCGATTACCAGAGTTTATATTTAACCAGAGAGTTGAGTTGTTTATCCCCTTGGTGATTAAATCCAAGTATGATAACCAAGAAAGGGTAAGGTGATTCTCTAGGTGATGAAACCCAAGTTGGGCCTTGTCTCAAGTGAGTTTTATGTTTGTTCTATGCAAGTGGTTTGGTTTTGTAATTTTTGTGAATTACGGTTAATTTGTTTTGCTTTTAATTAATCTAGGTGAACTAATTAAGCAAGCAAACAAAAAATGTATGCAGTTAATTGTAACCCAAAGGATTTTTTTTTAATGAAAATAAGAACAACTAAAATGATCTTAAATGAAACATGAAAATTCAATCCTAATCCTAGGATCAATTCTCTTTTGATTTTTTTTATAAATGCAAGAAAAAAATGAAAATTTATAATTTTTTATAATTTTTTGATTTTCTAAATAAAAGAAGCTAAAAATTACGTTTTGAAAGAGTCAAATGATTAGTTTTTTAGAAATGAAATGAAATATAAATGCCATTTTTATAATGCAAATAAATGTCCTAAAATAAATAATGAACCCAAGAAAACTCAAGGGTCCCACCAGGCGTACAAAAATGTTTCTCTCAAATTTTTTGCTTTTCTTAATTTTTTTAAAAAGAATGAAACTCAGAATAGGGTGTGTAGAAAAACCTATTAAATGTGCGCACGTTAGATCCAAGTGATTGTGGAGATAGACTATTTTCCTTGGGAGGATGACATGAAAATTAGAAAACACTAAAATAAACTTGTTTGTTAGACAAGTAGATGGGTGGATTGCCTAGCATGAGTTAGATCTTAGAAGTAAAAGGTTTCTAGGAGGCTGTCAATCCACCTGCTTTTAAACACTTCAGTGGTAATGATAAAAGAAATATATTTAACTCATATGACTATAACACTAAAATAAAATATAAAAAATAACAACAAATTAATAAATAAAATTAAATGATTTTCTTAGATGGTTAAAATAAAGCAACTAGTTTAAATAATGTGAATACTAAAAATTAGCTAAAATGAAGTTGTGGTTTTTGGTTTGGATTGGTTTGATAAAGGTTAAAAGAGTGATTTGGTTAGATTTGGGAAGGGTTGAGATGGTGAAGGGTAATGTTTTAATTAAAACAAGAGGGATAAATGGTCAAAATAGGGTCAAGAAGGCAAAGGGGGAAAATGGTCAAAATGAGGCCAAGAAGGCAAAGGAGCAAATGGTCAAAATGAGGCCAAGAAGGCAAAAGGGTAAATGGTGATCAAGAAGATAAAGGGGATATGGATAAGAGGATAAAATGACAAGAGGGTGATTAAGGAATAAAGTGAAATAAGAAGGCCAAAGGGAAAGGAATACATAGATTAAGATAACTAAACAACAAGATTACCTCAATGCTTGAAGATGCTTGTTGATGAAGATTGGTTTGGAGATGTTGATGATGGTTGAATTTTGATGAAGCTTGAAGAAATTTTGACAAAGATTCATTTCTTTGATATTTTATCCTCCAAGATTTTGACCTCCTAAAAAAACCTACAAAAAGATGTTAAAAACCAAAGACTAAATTCCAACTTAACCTTTAGTGAAGGAGAGGGGGGGGGGGTATTTATAGCATTTGATGTTGGGAAACATGACAAAAGAGTGGGATATTGAAGAAATTATAATTTTTACAAGTGGTGCATGATTTATTCAAGGTGATGTTGGTAATGATTCCCATGTGGGTTGGAAAATCTCCCTCTTTGCACATGAATGCATGTTTGAATAGAAATCATGCACATGGGTTTGAATGAGACCGAAGACTTTTTACCACCCTTATTTGTCTTCATTTAAACACTTAAAGAGGTGTTACACCAAATTTGGCATCATTTTCCATGTGGGGGATGAACATTCCAAGTTGAGGTTGGTGGGGATTCCCATGTGGGTTGGAAAGTCTCCCATTTACGTTGGTAAGCCTTTATTTGGGTTAAAAAGTCAAAAATGGGTGCCCTTTATCTTTCCCAAAGTCTTAAAGGGGTAGGTGTTTCTTTTTAAGTCTAATTTAATTTGGGAAGACAAAAATACATTTTTAATAATGAACCCTTAAGGGGAACTTCATCACATTTCAAGGGGGGGCCTTGTGATGCTTGAATGAGGTCATCAAACACTTTGGGAAGGGTCCCAAGTGGGGTATGATGTCCCACATCAAGCCACATCACTTATAAGCCATTTCACTTGCCATATCACCTCCCAAATCATCTCTCATGTCACTTGAGATGTCACATTCCATGTCACTTGCTATGTCATCATGAATAGTGATAGTAGGTCCCACAATGAATAGTGATGGTGAATAGTACTTTTGAATAGTACTTTCAAATAGTGATTTTGAATGATATTTATGATGAGGAGAATAGTGATTTATTTGGGTTAAGGGGGGTTTTAGGAAGGTTTAAGAAGTTTTAGGTGATTTTGAGGCATTTAGTCATCAAAAACTATAAATGTGCAATTTTTTGGTGTCTAAAATCAGAGTCATTATGCAAAGGACTAGATCTTTACATAACAATTTAATGAGTTTGAATCTAATTGATGTGATGAACCCTTGTGTTATACATTCTTGGGAACATTTAGATCATTTTAAAAATTGTAAATTTTAGTAAATCCCACTTTGCCAATGAATATCATGCCAAATGCTGAGGGCTTAGACTCTAAGTTCCTTACCATTTACCAGTTTTGTAGAGATAGAGAGGGGATTAAAAAACTCTACCTACATGCACTCTTTAATTTTTAAATTAAAAATTAATTCCTTTAAATATTGGTATATCAATGGAAACTTTGGTGGAATCTATGCACACCTTGTTAGTTTTAGGTTAGGACATGCACTTAGGTGCCTTTTCTATTTATTTTACTAGCATGTATTTTTGTGCTTAAAATTGTTTGTGTACCAAGGTCAAAATAACTCAAAACCTTCAAAACAAGACACATGTTGCACACCACCTTTAAGAAAAAGGTGTTACGCTATAGAAATCTCTCCAAGCATTTACCTTAGAGATTTTCAAAACCACATTTTGTACTCTTGTTTAGAGAGGCATTGTTATGCTATCAAATTTGTTCCAAGACTTTTACCGTTGTTCAAAGCCAAATATGAAACTATTTGTGTACCTTTGTTTCAAATGTGTCATTAAGCTACCTATTTGAGTTTAGGCCATTGTTAATTTAAAAATCTAAGTCTTTCAAAATATCTCTCTCAAACTTTAGATCTAAAATAATTGGTTTACGCTTGAGTCTTGTTTATAACTTGGGAGTGGTTCACCATTATTTATTTAGATTGTACAACTTGGGTTGATTTTTAATTTTATTTGTAAATACCTTTACCTAGAGACCAAGTGTACCTTTTATTTCAAATTGGGATCCTTAGAATTTAGAGTTTTTCAAATTCAAATGCCTAGCCCAAGTTTATTTATTTCAAGACCTATTTTGCATGTCTCGATTGAGTTTGTTTTCAAATGCTTATCCCATGTTTATTTTCAAGACTAATTTCACTTTGCTTCAACTAAGTTTATTTCCATGTCTAAATGACCACTTTTAAAGCTAGACCTTTTCCAAACATCAAGTATTTCAACCAACTTGACAAATCATTCCAAATCAAGGTTTGTTTTTGACCCACATTCCAATCTAATCAGGGTCATTTTTGACCCCTTTTAGACCATACCAATGAAGTGAAATCCAACCTAAACCTAGACCAAGTCCATTTAATAAATAAGACAAAGTTCAACAACTTTTTTATAGACCAAGTCCACCCTCTTTGTGATAATTTCCAAGTGACACCATGTCAATGATCATATTCCAAGACCACCTTCATTTGGGCTAATTAAAATGCCAAGTTCACCCTTTTAGGACTAATTTTTATGATAATGATACCCCATCCCCTAATTTTGCTGGTAATCCTCCTTTATCTTACATTAGTAACCAAGCTCTACAGCACTCAGGATTACCATTCCATGCCCTCCTCCTTTACTCTATGTTGGTAACCAAGCTTTGTAACACCCAAGTATTAACATTCCAGGCCTTCTTCCTTTGGCTTTCATTAGTAATTAAGCTCCACAACACCCAATGATTACCATTATTGGCCCTCCTCTTTTATCCTATCTTAGAAACCAAGCTCTATAGTACCCAAAGATTACCATTCCATATCCTCCTTTGGCCTATATTAAAAACCAAGATCCGTAGTGTGCAAGGGTTACCATTCTAGGACCTCCTCCTTTGGACTACATTAGTAACCAATCTCCACAACAGCCAAGGGTTACTATTCCAATCCCTCTTCCTTTATCCTATGTTAGCAACCAAGCTCCATAATGACCAAAGATTACCATTACCGACCCTCTTCTTTTGGCTTGTATTAGTAACCAAGCTCTAAAGTGCCCAAGGATTACCATTTTAGAGCCTCTTCCTTTGGCGTGTATTAGCAACCAAGCTCTGTAGTTCCTAAGGATTGCTATTCTAGGACCCCGCTCTTTGGTCTATGTTAGAAACCAAGTTATAAAATAACTAAGGATTACCATTTTAGGCCCTCCCCATTTAGCTTACATTACAAACCAAGTTTTGTAGTGCCCAAGGATTACCATTCTAGGCCATTCCCCCTTTTCTTCTAAATATGATAGCTCATTATCTCAACAAGGTTGTGTAATTACAACTATATGTAGTATGATTACCATCCTAGACCCACAACCAATCTTTATTGAGCCCATATTTGATGGACCCATTTCCAAATAACCCATTATTAGATTGCGAGTCATTACTCATACATTTCCAAACTTCTCCCACTTTAGAAAATCCAAGATGGTCTTTGAACCACAATAAAGCCAATTATTACCTCTCCAAAAGACATAATTTAAAGACCAAAACATGTCTAAATCTAAGAATTTTCAGCCAAGTGTATGCTAAGGCTAATATAACCAACCAATCTATGATGTTTTTGTTGAAATAACTATTTATAATGAGTTAGCCTATGCTGAGTCACCCTTCAACCATTTCCCTTTTGTTAAGGAGTCACACTTTGACAAGCTAGTGTCTATAGAGCTACCTATTGACCATTTCCATTTTGTTTAGGAGTTTGAGTTTGATAATCTAGTATTTATTGAATCACCCTTAGACCATTGCCTTATCTTTGAGAAGCCTCATTTTGATAATCCAATCTCTATGGAGTTTCCTATTAACCATTTTCCTTTTATTGAGAAGCCTCACTTTGACAAGCTAGTATTTATGCTATCCTTCTTAGTTGATCCTATTTAAGAAGAGCCATTTTTCAAACACAAGCCATTACTCATCCAAAAACAAACATTAAAAATAACATCTTTATCACCACACTAGAAGAATAATCAACTTTAAAGTTAGGTTCTATTTTTGAACCAATATCAGATTTAGCATCATAAGTAGAATCAACATTAGTCTCAACATCAGACTCAAAGTCCCTTGAGTCAAACTTAAATTTAGAATTAGAATACATTTATGGATGTTATAAAATTAGTTATGAACACCTTACCGAGTTTGAATACATTTGTGATCCTACCATATTTTTTAAGGATGATTACTTCATCATCAAAACAAGTTCTCCTAGTATCTTCTATGAGGATTGTGCTACCTCTTACCATTCAATTACCATTCTATTTTCCATTAAATCTAACCAACCTAGCCATTATATTGACATTCCACCTCCCAAAAGTGTCAATTAGGACCTATAAAATCACACATTATTAAACTTCATCCATGGATATATATCAATTAAATAATATCATAAGGGCCAAGATCATATTCATATAGAAGAAGATCAATCTCCTAGTGAAACCTTTTCAGAGGCGCTAGGGGGTAATCAAAGTCCAAACTCAACATCTTCTAGTGAAACCTTTTTTGAGGTGATAAAAGACAATCAAAGTCAAAGGTCAATGCTCCTTAGTAAAACCTTTTTTGAGGAGCTATGGGATAATCAAGAAAAATTTATTGGTGAAAACCTCTTTGAGGCATCAATAACTAAGCACAACATTTATTCATTATTTGATGAAGACATTATTGAAGATAACATCAGTACAAATTATAATCTATAACATAATTAGATGATAACCTCTCTTAAGCCCAAACAATAGAAAAATTTGATGGTCCTATTAATATCATATTCAAAAGAATTTGGCCCCACCACAACCAAAATTATGTCGAATATAAAATCAACAACATTGTGTGTGACTAAAAATATTGATCTTCATTTATTTTCGAACCATTATAAATTCCATTATGATATATTTATTCATTTAAGACCTATATTATATTTCTAAATTAGACATTTTATCCAATGCATATCTTTATTTACCATCCCTAGCCACACTTTCCTTTATAGAGGCTATGAAGACATCTTGTCTAGAATTTTGGAGGAAATAAAATCAATGACCAATGAAGACCACAAAACATTAGTAGAGTCTAAATCAACAATAGTTTATTGATATAGTATCTATTCAATGTGGGTGTGGGATAGAGATCAAGATCATTGAAGATTCTGGTTGTATCATATATTGACCATGACATGCATCTCCACACTATTAGGAACAATGGATTCATACCTTGCCTTTCCCTTTTCCTTGAATTACCATTATTTCATACCCTTACCATTATTTCATACCTTTACATTTTCCTTTCCATTAATTCATTTACCTTACCCTTGCCATTATTTCATACCCTACCATTTGCCTTTCCATTATTTCATTTACCTTTCCCTTGTTATGCCATTTTCTTAGCCATTTGACTTGATTTATCAATTTTTCATACTGTAGACACCTAAATTGTGTCTATCCCTTGGTCCCCTTCTAAACCCTTACACACTTTATTAATTTAAAATAAATTACTTATTTTAAATTAATGTCATCATCCTAGACACATCACCCTAGACACCCCCACCTTGGATTCCTAGCTCTTAGACCATTTATCACCCTATGACTAATCATAATTACCTAAGACCTAATTTCAACTCCCCCACTAATTCTCACACCTATTAAACCCACCTTTGGACCATTTAACAATGACATCCGAACTTGGCAGATGGAAGAACAGGCAAAAGGCTAAAAATAGCCTTTTTACCCATTCTCTAGCCACTGACGTTGGTTGACAGTCGACCAATGCCGATAGTATCACCAACGTCGATTGCTTAAAACCAACTTCTGACCTCGGCTCTCACCCGAATCTGTATTCTCTTCCCTAGAACGTCAATTCTCTTCCCTGAATGTGAATTCTATTTCTCCCAAGATCCGAATTCTCTTGCTCCTTAGCTCTTTGTAGGCATCAACATTCCATCATCACTCTCCAGGCTAAGAAACTCTACATCAGTCACTCTGCACCTGATTGAAACATTGCATGAGGTCTTCGGCATCAGCCATAACAGAAACAAGTCTTCTACACTTCTTCATCCCACCAGAGCTAAGTGTTTCTTTTATCCTTTTATTTCAATATGTTGAAAAGCATTGGTAACTAGTCTCTATTGTGCTATTTCTAAGTACTGTAGACCAGACCAGACTTGACTTTCTTCTTGGAGAGGTTGAAAGGCCCTCCTCTTATCCTAAGCCCTTTTGATAGCCTATCCCCTACCTTTGTCCTTTCCTAGACCATATTCATTGTCTTACATCCCTACACAACCCTTTTGAATCTCTTAGACCATCCTGTTGATCATAGATAGACCCTGAAACCTGTCCAAAGCCCACTGCCCCTATCAACATTGGCATCAAGGCCCATTTGCCTCTATCAATGCTGGCAGCCTAATTGACGTCAGCAACTTGACCAACCGATGCCGGTAGACTAATCAACATCGGTGATTGTGATAGATTGACATCAAAATATAGGTATGCATTATCTCTATTTATTTTGCTTAGTCTTTCATTATTTCTCTTTATCTGACATTCTTTTTATCAACAAGTGGACTGTCATCCCTCAAGGAAGTCTTTGCACTTCTGGGACCGAGCTTTTACTTGGCAGTCCACCATATATCTATCTAACATTTTCTTTGTTTAAGTCTTTCTTATCTACATATGTCATCCTCCACAGCCAAAGAGGAGCTCCTTCAATCGTCTGGATACGGTGCACAACTTCATCCG
The DNA here is from genome assembly GCA_037957365.1 of Torreya grandis. Classification (NCBI taxonomy): domain Eukaryota; kingdom Viridiplantae; phylum Streptophyta; class Pinopsida; order Cupressales; family Taxaceae; genus Torreya; species Torreya grandis. The sequence continues at coordinate 791,250 of JARHVA010000219.1, read as the reverse complement.
GGTATCATCTAACCCCTGACCATTATCTTTAGTTTCTTTCCTTCTTTTAAATGTAAACAAGAAAAAGTGAGTAGAAACATTTTGGCACACCTAGTGGGACCCTGGAGTTTTCCTTGGGTTCATTTCTTCTAAAAGGCAAACATTCATATAGGTGCATTAGATTCTCCTCTTGCATCCTTCTTCTATCTCTTTCTTTCGAAAAGAAACCATAAGCAGGAGTTAAAAAGAATCTCTTTCTTTTTCTTCTTGTCATTTCTTACCTGCATCTTAGAGTAGTGAAAATTCATACTCTCAACCTTTTCTCACTTGTTTGCATCCGAAAAAAACATTTTGATTTGGGTTAAAAATCTTTTGCATCTCATTTCTGCTTGAATGCATGTTTAGTCCACTCATCTAGTAACTTAAAACACATTATGAATAAATCGTAGTGCACTTATGTTACATGACCAAACCACTTTCACTATCACAAACTAAACATCTAAACCTGAGACAAGGCCCGACTAGGATTTCACCACCTAATGGATACCTTACCCTTCCTGGTAATTCTACTTGGACTTCACTACCAAGGGGAGAACCCACTCTATTCTCTGGCAGAGTATAAACTCTAGGGGAAGTATATATTGGCTAAGCGACCCAACTTGTCTCTGGGCTCGTGAAGTGAGGGGAGAAGGCTCCTAGCACCAGGCCATGTATGGAACCTAATACAAATTTTGAGCACCTAAACATAACCTAAAACCAACCTTAGACTGCCTCTTTTAGAACCCGTTCTAAAAACCCAACTTCCCAAACACATTCTTTTAAGGCATAAGCCAACACGACTCTAAAATTTATTCTTAGGAATTTAACGTCTAGAGGTTGCTTGCCTTCATCTACTTTTATGCTCTTATCTAATTTTTTGAGTTGGTGAGGATGCATTATTCTAAGCTCCAAAAATAATTCAGAACTTTCTTCTTTCTTCCAAAAACTTTTAGTTTTCTAAGTTTTTGGAAATACACAGTAATCGACATCGGTTTTTCCACCAATTTTGGCAACTATCTTCACCGACATCGGTTATCTGACTGACATCGGCAGCTTACTTCACCGACATCAATTTTTCTATTGACTTCGGTCACTATTAAAAAATTTTCTTCTCAAACAGCAAGCTAAACACCCGACCCTTTTGCTGTTAAAAATAAATTTTGGTTTTTTGAGGCTGAAAAACACAGTTTTTAGAACCTGAATCTATTTTTCCTTGAATGGTTTTGACACGTAGTCAAACCAAAACTCTTGTTAACCACACAAGGCAACAACCACTCCCGCCTTCGCCTTCTATATCAAGTCCCCAAAAGGAGTATAATTCAAAAATTGAACGTACTCCTATCTGACCAACCCCAACTCAACTCCTTATTGTTCGCAAAGGGGACCAAGATTTTGAAAGGTTCCTTGACCTCAATGTCAAGGCTCTTCAGCACTATCTCGTGAGAAGTCAAACATGAGATCCTTCAGGCAACCCAATTTATGGGATGCCAACTTCCTTAGTTAAGACGACAATCATATCAACAACCTCCATAACCCAACCCATGGTCACCCAGGCCATTGCCTCAACTAACAACCTCACCATAACCAATCTTTAAAGTGTGGCCTCTCCTTCTATTTTTGGACCTACCTCCATTGGGGTTTTCGTACCCCCTCAACCACAAACCATTCAACAAAGTTCTACACCATTCCAAGACTTAATTGTCTCCATCCCACCTACTCTTGCACCCATAAACACAAGAGTAACTACCTACCCTTTGGCTAGTATTGCCACCATCCAACCACCTCCAGCGGCATCCAGTCAAATTCTGCCTTCTAGCTTTATGACACAACCACCCTTGACTTCAACATTAGTCCCTACGACTAGTTACCAATATGTTGCACCTATACAAGCACAACCAACTACATCATACACTCCTCCAAATAGCTTCCAAATGCCTTGCAACCTAGGGGGCACCCCACTTTCAAATCCATCAGCCGATCTAATCAAGATGTTGATTGGATAAGATGTCTAATCTTGAGGCATCCGTTTCAAGTTCAAAGAATGTTCTTTCATATGAACAAATTTGTAATGAACCTATTCATCCTTCAATCCCAATCCAACCATATCCTAGTCAGTGGGAACTTCCCAAGTTTACTCACTTTCAGAGTAAAGAGGACCCACAGCAACATCTATGAGCATTTAGACATGCTTAGTACCTTATAGCACATGATGATGCGTTATTACTACACACATTCCCCATGTCACTTTCGAGGGCCACCCTTTACTGGTATAGCTTTATTGACAGTCATTCTATCTTTTCCTTCACTCAACTCACTCAACTATTTCTTAACCACTTTTCAATCAACATCACTAAAAAGGTCTCCATCACGGACCTATACTCTATCAAACAATTCGATGATGAATCAATAGCTGATTTTGTTACTCGATGGAGAGGCTTAATCAACCAACTCTCCTTTTCTTTACCTCAACCTAATCTCATTGAGCTCTTTTCACAAGCGTGTGCCAAACACATCTCTTCTACTTTGTGGGTCAAAACATTCCACACATTTGACAAAGGTTTCACCATGGCTAGGAAGCTTGAACTCTATGTTGTCGAAGAAAATAAAGTCAAACTACGTAATAAAAATACTAATGTAAAATCAAATGACCCTTCCTCCAAATCTTCTTCCTCCAATCCCAAGTCCAAGGGATCAACAAATGCTGTAGTCCTTAGACCACCATCATCTTCAACAACAACCAACCAATCTCAGCCTTCCACATCAGAATATATCACAAGACAATTCCAACAATGATATGTACAACATCAATATACTCCAATAGGAGAATCATACACGTATGTATTGGATAAACTAGTCAAATAGGGAGTCCTCAACCTCCCCCAAATTTGACCACCACCTTAATTTGACCCCTCAAAAGCCATCCCTGCATGGTATAGGGAGAATGACTTCTGTAACTATCATCGTGTCAAAGGCCATGACACAGACAACTACAAAACCTTCAAAAACATCGTCCAAGACATGTTAGACAAGGGGGATCTTGTTTTGGATAACCCAAATGCTCTGGCAAACCAAAACATAGACATCTTTAGGCAACCTTTCCCTAACCATCCCCCTAGTCAAAGTAACATTCAGACCACAGCCAAAGATCTCCAAGAGCATAATATATGCACGATCGATATGGTTTCACCTTTCATCCCTAACCAACCTCTTCCACAAATCGAAGAGGTTAGTCAACCTATCCCTCCACCATAGGAAGAAGAGCCTTCTTCTCCTAATAGTCCTCCATCTACCCCTCTTATATTAGAGGACGCTTTACCCATACCAATGCCACTAGCTCCACTTTCATCCTTCCTATTACCAATGGAGGACCATACCTTTCCTACTCTTCAACCGCAAGTAGAAGGCACGATCATCCCTACCCTTTATCCTCTTGAGGGGTCACATTTTCTAATTTCTTCTCCACCAAGAGAAGAACTTGTCTCTTCACCTACTTCTACTGAAGAGGATCTAGTAATGGCATTATGGGAGTGACTCAAAGCTCCTTATCTTACACAATCCATCTCATCTCATACTGATGACCCTCTTTTGACAAAATCTCCCAAAGTCTCCAACAAGGACCATGCTTCTACTTCCAAATCTTTAGAAGCTCAACCATCCACATCTGAGCCTAAACCCTCACAGGTGACTACCATACTGAAACCAGTTAAATCCCTCAGTGTTCGCCCCATATCTAACCTCACTTACCCACAAGTGAAGGTCGATTTGAATCTTTCCCCCCATAATAGTAGTCCTCACACCATATTAAATAAGGCTACTAAACCCTGATGGAGAACTCCTCCTCCACCATCATCATTGCCCTCCATTTTGGGCCCACATCCTTCTACCTTAATAGGAGTGCTCCCTACTCCAACATCTAACAAAAACAAATTGCCTCCCTTGCTACCTTTATCCACCAAAAACATACCTCCTCTAAAAAATTCAACACCTCTCGCAAAGAAAGTGTCATCTACATGAGTGGGCACACCACCAACCCAAAAGGTGGTATGAAAATCTCCCCCAACAACTCCAAAACAAAAGGCATCAACACCTAGTGCATCAACAAGCATGGACCCATTAGTGGGTTCATATGCTTTGATACTACGCCAACTATTGCAAACTTCTAGCATCACTCTCCCACCTATTAAACCATTTCAACCTCTCAGATCAAAACCATTATGGTTCGATGACACTAAAATTTGCCTATATTATCGCACACCTGGACATGACACTAAAAATTGTTGTGCCCTCAAGGTTGTCATTCACCAATACATGGAAAAAGACACCCTTCTTGTTGAGGATACTGTCAACAAATATCCAACACCATCTCATGTCTCTCCGATCTCTCCACCTTCATTGGGATCCCATCATGAGACTATGGTCACTTTACCTCCTTCATCTCCTTTATTCAAGATTAACACCATTCATGTGGCCACTAGGTCATAAACTTTAAAGGAAAAAGCTCTTGGAAACCCAAAATTTGCTCATACCTATCTTTATAGGTGTGCATGGAAGGGCTTTGGATTTGGGCACTACGAATAAGGCTCCCACCAGCCCGTCGAACCACCAAATGATGAGACCATAAAGAATGCTAAGAAGCGACATGGCCTGGGTTTTGAAGAACCTACTAAAACTTCTAAAAACCCTCACCCTGAACCTATCATAGAATAATCACCTTCAAACTCACCTATTGCCCCATCCTCACCTATGGAGTCGGTGGTTTCCATCCCTCCTAGCTTTTTTTTTCCATAAATGCCATTCACTTGGAACCCCTAACCTATCAACTAGGTGGGGTATGCAAGTCTCTCCCTCTCATTTATCCAAACATGATAGACAATGAATTTGATACCATCAACACTATCTAATGCATAGATGATGATTCCATTCTCAACTACATGGGTGCGGATGACTCCTTCATTCAACCCATCCCTTCCTTCAAAAATGCAGGTTATGTTAAATGAATCAACCATTGACATTAACTTGCCATCTTCTGATGTTCCTCACGTTTTAAAGATTGGTAAATCTTTAGATGCCCAAGAACAAATTGACTCTACCAAATTCCTTTCAGATCATAGCAAAGCCTTTGCTTGGACCTATAGTGATATGCCTGGCATCGATCCTAACATTGTCATCCATAACATTGTCACAAACCCAAAGGCTAAGCCTGTCACGGAAAAGCTTCGCAAGATGCATCCTTGAGTTGCACTCCTTGTCAAAGAGGAGCTTCAGTGTCTTCTCTCTGTCTCCTTCATCCAACCCATTGATTATCCATAATGGGTGTCAAACATCATCCCTGTCACAAATTTGACTGGGGGAAATTCCTCCTAACCTCTCTAGTCCACACGACATTTGGTATAAATGACTAGCCGACTACTTGACATATTCTATCATACCACCTAATCATTCTAGCAATAAACGGTGGGATTTTATCAAGAGTACTACTCGCTACACCATGCTAGGGGGTCTTCTCTATAAATGAGGTCTTGACAGCCTCCTTATCCAATGCCAACAATAACCTAACCAACTTCACCTTCAACATCGACCAAACCATGCCTACAACCAAAAATTTGAAAGAGTGAGATTTCAAAATCAGGGATCTTGTCCTTAAAGAAAACCAACACGTGACCAATATGGAAAGAAGTAAATGAGGTAAGTTTTCTCCTAATTGGCTTGGACCTTATATCATAATGCACAAATATGGATCAGGGACTTATCATCTATCTTCTCTTGAAGGCCAGCCAGAACCTGAGCCCCTTAATGCCTTGCATCTGTGACCATTCTACTGTTAATCAAGTACTCATTCACTTGATGTTTAACTTGAGCTCATCCCTTGAGCAATCCCTATCATCATCATTCCTATTCCTCTCAACCCTATAAACATTAGTCAACCCTTTTGTCAAGCATGAGTGCTTTGTCCTAATAAAAGGGAAACCCTTAAACTTCTATAGTCAAGTCCATGACCAAAGTCCAGTCCAAAAAAAAACATATAGAACTGGGATGCCTATTTAAAGGTCATAAAACTATAAATGTAGACTGCTCCCTCGAAGGATAGCTGCATAATTGCTGTAATTGATAGACTGCTCCCTTGAAAGACAGCTATTCAAAGACATTCAACCATACAAAGCAAAATATAGACCAATCCCTTGAAGGATGGCTATGCCCAAATCTTGCTACAAACAACACTCTCTCAGAAGCT